>JAJHUR010099681.1:0-11680 GCA_027495735.1 Lutjanus campechanus | reverse complement strand
GATGCCGCATACGGACGGATTTACCTCCATCAGCTGGCGGTAATGAAATGCGCTAAATGCATTTCAGACGCTAAAATCTCCCGAAGGATCCAATCCAAACATAGATGAATGAAAGGTTGTTTGTAATATATATAATTCTAATTTGTGATCACGCACCGTGCAGCCATGATGGAGACGCTGTAACGTCTGACTGCAAACAAAGTAAGTGATCCGTGTCAGCTTAATATCATGACTTTAAAAGCACCGAATTAACGAATTTCGTTATAATAAAATATGAAGAATTGTAAAATATAATTTCTTTGAGGCTGTTCAGTCAGTCTAACGAAGATCAAGTGTGGCTTGTTCAGTCAATATTGTTCATTATTGATAGTGCTGAAATGATACTTTCTGCCTAAAATAATTGATACCTTGATAATACTCTACCTACCAGCCTTAGGGTGGAGCAGCCATTCGCTACATGATGTGTTGTGAAATGCACACACATTAATGTGGCGGCTGCAGAGTCGTCGTCGTGGCCACAGCTTATAAAAACTACAAGTTCACTTGGTCACAATGAACGTTAATCTTGCGATAAAAAAAATGACGCCTTTAAAATTGATTTGCGTTAACGCGTTAATAACGCGATATTTTTGACAGCACTAGTTATAATGTAAAAGATTTATTGTTTTTAACATTATTACAATATACAAATATATCATGTTATAACAAGAAACTTTCATTGTTAAAACAGTATACTGTTATAAAGAAATGTTTCATGTTATAACGTGATACTTATATTGTTATAATGTGACATTATATAGCTATAACATGATCTTACATTGTTAAAACATGATAACAAATATTGTTATGATGTGACATTATATGATGTTACATGGATATAATATAATAACTAATAACATGATATAAGAATATAAATGATCAAGTTCTAACAACATCAGTTATCACATATATCAACATGAAAAGTTTCTTGTTATAATGTTATAAGTTTGTATGTTGTAAAAGCATTACAATATCTGTTATAACATGAAAATGCCTTGTTATAATGTGAAAAACATGTTATTATAGCAATGAACTCTTCATGTTATAACATGATCTGTTTTTCTTTTTCTGGCGTGACATGTATGCTTGAATGACCTCTATCTCTGCTCATATGTAGAGAGCTCCAGGGGAGTCTGAACCTGGTAGAGACATGAAGCACAATTAGCAGGTGAAGAGATACTTTTTGATGATGATGAGCTGATTAAAAGATACTTCTGATGGTCCTTCTGCAGGATGCAAAGATGCAAAAACCTTGGAAATCTCTGATCTTTATGAGAACCTTGTAAGGAAAATGTAGCCTTACTCCTTGATGGAGTAACTTTGACTGCTTCCAACCCACAACAACCAACAACAATATGTTTTTAGAGGAATATAAGGCCCCCTGAATCAGGTTTTTACTCAAAGTAATAAGGAAATATTTTTGAGGAACATATCGTCCAAGTTTCTGCAAAATGTTCAGTCACATTATAATTATTTTTTTCTCCACAACCTGTGCTCTTACAGTAGCTACTCTTGTTCGTGTTTTTGGTCCTAGTTGAACATTTAGTGTAATTTCTAGGAGTAATGCTGAGACATCTGATAAATATGGTCCCTGGGTGCAGAGTCCCAGGTGTTTTCAGTTGAGTAGCATTTCATTTTCCTTCACTATTTTGTTTAATTCTGTTGAGGACTCACTATTTGAGTGGCACTCATTACAAAATACAGAAATTTCAAGTCATAAAGTATGCCTTTGTCAGTGGCAAAATATGCCTGTGGTGACTTAAGAGCTCATTTCAGCAACCTATTCCCCTACTTAGCCCGACCGCATTGTTTGTCTCCATATCACATTTGACAGGCTTGTTTTTTTGACCCCCCTCCTTCTTGTTAATAACAATATGACTTGTATCCGTGGTGCAGCGGGCTCCATGCAGGATGTCAGTCCACTGTTATTTCCTGAGCAGCGAGCAGGACTGATAAACGGCAGTGGTTTGCTGAGCGTTTGACAGTTTGCTTATTTCCCTTTTGCTCAGAGGGCCCCTCATCAGCTAATTTCAACATGGCAGCCTCAGAAGCGCAAGTCTTTGGGGAAATGTCATTTTTAATTAAATCCCAGGTCCTTTAAGATAAGCAGTTAGGCGTTAATTTCACCTAGGGCGTGACGTTGTCAGGAGCCCAGGAGCATGACGTATGTCTGTCAAGATTAATCATTATGCAGAAACTGCCCTGTTTTTTTTTTTTTCTTCGTCTCCTTTCCCCTTGCATGCAGAGGGAGTCCCTAACTGCCCAGCTAACAAAAAACAAATCTGAAAGGACCAAATTAACAGTCCCTCTGTGTTATCGTTCCCTCGACGTCCCGGAAATGTTTTTCAAAATGTCAATCAGACATTTTCAGGAAGTTCTAAATGTCTAAGAGACATCTTGTGAATTGATCACAATGTTACAGGACATAAACTATAAAAACAACACTTTGTTTTTTACCAACTATTAATCTTTGGTTGAGATAATTTACTGTTCTTCTTTAGTTAAAGTTAAATCTTTGAGTTTTAGGACACCCAAAAATGTATTTGAAATTTTTTTGCGTAAACTCCTTTAAGTGAAAGTGAGTAATGGTTAGTATTTTAATATTTTCAATTAAAACCATTTAATTTTCATGCACCCAAATAATGTGGTTTACAGCTCACTGTGACCGGTTTTTGAAATACATTTTTTTTTGTTTTGACAACTAAATGATTCAAGTTTATCATAAATTATCTCAATAATTATCTCAATTGAAGATTATAGGTTGAAAAAATTATGTTTATTTCAAAACTGAAGAGTTGTGTGTGTGTATTTTTTTTATTTTTTTTACAGTGTATAAAGATATAAAGAGTAAATATATGATATAGGGCAGTGTAGCACACATTTACTAGCTTAGACCTACTTACAGTGACAAGCTGTTGAATATAGTGAAGCATTTAGCAGTTAACGAGTTGGTGGAGACCAACACAGAGCTAAAGGAGAGCGAGTACTGGACTTACATTCATCAGGTAGACAGAAACAATGAACAAAGAAATCATTTAGCATGCTACATCTTAAAAGGGACAGTTCACCCCAAAATCAAAAGTACATATTTTTCTTCTGGCCTGGCCTAAATGGCACCTCCCCTCCCAAAAAAATCTCTTTCCAAAAATGATTACCAGGTTAGTCAAGATAATCCACAGACCTTATTGTGGGCAGTTTCATGTAGGGACTACTTTCTGTCTAGTTGAAAAGAAAGTAGTTCTCTTCCATTCTAAAGTAGTTCAGATTCTGCTGCAGAAAAAATTTAGTTTCTACATGAAACTGCATGCAACAAAGTCTGCGGATTACTTTGAATAACCAGGTAATGACTTTTGGAAAGAGACGCAGGTTTTGAATTTTCAAATTTTTGAGCATCACAAGTCCCATTTAGTCCCATTATATTGGAGAGAAGGTAGAAGGTAGATATCTCTATGGCCGATATTTCCAAAACTCTTCAACTCACACCAAAATTATTTAAATGGATAAATAGTACTACAGGTCAGGATAACAGTATGTGTTTTTGATTTGGGGTGAACTGTCCCTTTAATGTCCAAGCCACAAAACAACCATGAAATAACATCCAAGGAGCATGATCTGAATGCATTGCTACCAAAACATGTATGAAACAAATGAGATAGTTTATGTATTTCTAATGTCTTCAGTCGTTGGACCGTCAAACAAGCTGCATGAGATGAATTTTAAGTAAATCTTAGATGTCCAGTGTGTCAGTTTTAGGGAGATTTATGGGCAGAATATTGCAGAAATTGAATAAAATATTCATCAGTATGTTTTCATCAGTGTATAATCACCTGAGGCCACCATGTTACACTGACACGTTTCTAGAGTAGCCCAGAACAGCATGGGAGGGGAGGGTGAGGCGAAGTGTCTGCAATCTTTAACCTCACTGCTAGATGCCACTAAATCCAAACAAACTTGTCCTTTGCAATTACAAGAATTTTCTTAAACTAGTACTCTTGCTGAATGATCAACTGACTTTGATTTTTTTTTAATAGCAAATGTGTGTATTCACTCAACTATTCACTCATTCTTGAGAAGTGGGACAAAACTGTATTTTTAGGTATTTTTGATTTTTACTCTTCAATTACACTGGAAACGATCCAACTCTTGGCTATTAAACCTTGTAACTGGCCAGCCTCCTGGTGATTACATTTTTAGATGCAAAGCTGACTGTTTTATTGGCCTCTGCTCATCTGAGAGGGTTAAGAGGGAGAGAACACACTTGGGGCACTCATATAGCCAGTCTTGTATGCAGCAGTAAATCTATACTGTATGTATGCTGCATCATACTTCCAAGTTTTGCTTGGCCAGGAGTTCTTCAGATTTTTTTCAGTTGTGCTTTTGTCAGCTGGGCAATTGATCTGCATATCAACTCTTTTCCTTTTCAAAAATGTGTGCATTTTTGTGGGCCAATTTTTGTGGGAATTAATAAAGATGGGCATGCAAAATAAGATTTCAATGTTATATATTATTAGAAATTATAATTAGTAATTACTAATTCACATAATAATATTTTATTATAACTATTATTTTTAACATTTTGCTGAGGCGCCCTGGTGCCTGAATATTTCAAAATATTGACTTATATCTCACAGTAATAAGTTAACTCCCAAAATAATAACTTAGTGTTTCAAAATAATGAATTATATGTCAAAATAATAACTTAGTATCTCAAAATAATGAATTATATGTCAAAATAATAACTTAATATCTCAAAATAATGAGTTATATGTCAAAATAATAACTTAGTATCTCAAAATAATGAATTAGCAGCCTATCACTTAGTAGCCTTTTTGTCTCATCATTTTAAGGCATTTCTCATTAAACTGACTACAAGATATTTTTCCATCACAATGGCAGCCTCGGTGTTATAGTAAACGTTATTACTGACACACATAGAGACCCGGTTACATTTAACTAAATATTTGCTGAACCACACTTAGTGGTGTGTTTTTGGTCACTGGAGCGAGGCAGCGCGCTCAACAGCTTCGGCACTTTCCGTCCATTTCCGCCATCGCATCGCCTCGCAACTTCACACTGCCTCCATTTTGCTCTCGTGTGTACGTGTGCGTGCACAGTCAGTGTCGGTGTAAACTGGAGAGACAAGAGGACCGAAAGCGGAGGGACTGAGATATTTCTACAGAAATGGACGGGTAATATTTTAACAGCGATTCTAAATAGCCTGCATGCCATTTAACTCACGCTGAAGCGGCACAGAACGCGGAGTGTGTGAATGCGTCACGTTATAGAGCAGCCGAGCAGCCGTCTGCTTGTGTAAACGGGTTTCCATAGCCACGCGCTCTCTTCCATTAAGGAAGTGTCTAATGTTAGCATGCTAGCATAAGTTAGCTAACGTTTGCTGTTTATTACATTTGCTGCGTTCTTTTTATCTTTGATTAAAAAAATACTCGGCGTGCGTGACCGCGTCCTATGGAGACGTGTTCATAGTGTTATATAATGTACTTTTTCTTCATGACAGTATTTTGCAGCAGGGTGCTAACGTAGCGGCTAGTGAAGTTTAGCAAACCGTTATGCTAACTAATGTACAGTAACGGTGGTCCTTTGTGTTGTAGCTAACTGGCTAGCGGGTCCAGTACATCTGCTTGGTGTTCTGATAAGCATGAGACGTGTCCTGGTTTTAAACCAGTTTGTGCTTCAACACACACTTCTATTGTTGAGCAAAGTTGTACGGTGTAAAATGTCAGCTATTTTTGATATTAGTCTTGTAGTTTTGCACTGAGTTGGTTGTAAAGTGTCTAACATCGACTGTTAGATTTAGTGGACTTGGGTGTGTCATTCAAAGATGTAGGTTGACCATGCATTGTAAAGCATGACCTCAACGTTACTGGAAGATGTGATGAATCATAAATGAGCCCCCTGGGAAAAGGCTGTCTGGAACAGCATAACATCATGAAACCAGATCATGTTCATGTGGTTAAACATGAACAAAGCTGTTTATATAGTATACATACATAACACATTGTAACCAGAGTGTGTAAAGAGGATGTGAATTAACAAGTACCTTAAGGCACTGGCCATTCTGAATGAATGACTGGATGTAAATGTTTTAATAAGGTATTCAATATGTGAACAATATCCAACTAAACAGCTTTGGTTCTCAGTGGGACTAATGGTGTTGTTGCATTTGTGAGTGAACTTAATCAGTGACTAACAGTTGATAATAGTTCTGTGTTCTCTCACTTGCTGTAATGAGACACATTAAAGGGATAGTTCAGATTTCTTGAAGTGTGGTTGTATGAGGTACTTAACCATAGTCAGTGTATTACCTACAGCTGGTGGCTGTTGACATGCCCCCTCAGTTTGGAGAAGCAGAGGGGTACCCGTGTATGAAGCTAAGCAATGTACTGCTGTGGACAGGGTCAGCAGCTAAATGAATTTAAGCCACCTAAAAAACTATATCAGTTTAAGTGTATGCTATATTTAGAATGTTTTCAAACTGTTGCTACATAAGCCTAATATTGCTCTCCAAAGCCACCAGACTCCTTTGGCAAAATCAGTCACTTTACTTCACAGAACACGGAGGTTGCTTCAGTGTTTTAAGAGGTTAGTTCATATTCATGGAAGGCCCAAAATAATAGGGGTGTAAATCACAATTTTCCTCCCAATATAAAATTATATCTATTCTTTGGACAATGACATAATATTTGCTGATATCACAAAGTCAGCCACAATAGTATTTAAATTTGATTCAATTCAGGGGACTGAGATCGATATCAGATGATATCATATGTCCATTTATCACAGTCAGTTACATTTATGTCAACTCAAGAGTAAATAAATGATGATATCACAATTTTATGACTGAACTCCTCCAGACATATATGACACAGGCATGCCATGGGAATTTCAAAATAAAGACAGATCTTAAAAATGCCAGTTATAGATCAATATTTTCACTTTGCATCGGTCATATTGAATTGCTGAACAAATCGATGTATTGACTCAGATTGATGGATAGTTACATCCCTACAAAATAACAAACAAACTAACCAATCGAGACAGTGGTAGACCAGTTAAAATTGTTGTTTTTGCCAAAGGAGTCTGGTTGCTTTAAAGAGAATGATATTTGGCTTATATAATGGCTACAGAAAAGACTGACAGCAAGTTAAAGCAGTGAAAATATTCCAAATATAGCATACCCTTAAACGGATACTGTTTTAAGTGGCTAAAAATGTTTTGCTGCTGACCCTTTCCACAGCAGTATATTGCACAGCCTCCTACACCAGTACTCCTGCTGCTTCTCTAAGTACGTCATACAACCCCATGTCAAATAATCCAAACTATCTCTTTAAGATACAGGCTATATGAAACAAGTTATTGTGTTCTTCAGAGAAAGGGGGACTCTCATCTGATTCTTGTGTAACTGACAGCATCTGGTTTTGTTTTCCATTTTGAATCCCTTTATTTTGACCAAATGAAACTTGTCTCTCTTTCAGCATCAGTGATGTTGCAGTTGGAGTGAAGGTGAGTTTTCTGCTTTGGTTTTTGCTTAGTGTTCACCACACAAATCACACTAGCCTGCCCTGGACACTGTAGGTGTTTCTTGTTGCGTTATGAAACAACATGCACATCATTACTGCTTGTATACTGCTCCAGTTGCAAAACAAACAGCTCAAGTTTAGAAAAATTGATACTGGAAAATAGATATGTCTGCATTAACCCTTAAATGCAGGGGTGTTTTGTCAAGTGAGTGGTCACTTACATAATACAGATTAAGCCTTTTTTGATTTACAGATGTCAGAAAAGCTTTCTTTCACCCCTATATTCATTATTCAGTGTAGCCTATTATATTTCACCCGCCAAACCCAAAGTAATTAGCACTTCAATCACAAATCACAGTCATATTTGACTGACAACATGGTTGTGCACACTGCTTGCACTGCTCCACTGTTGTGCAGTCGAGCATGGATTAGGGTTGGGCGATCGGATGATTATTATCAGCAATTGGCTACCTCTGAAGAACAACTGAAAGCCGCTGCTTAGTGACCCTCTTGTTCAGCCAGCTAACCCAGTGGCACAAACAGACCAGCAACAGCAGGGAGAGGCAACAGGGAAAAGCATGTGGAGCCAGAGTATTTTCACATCTAACTCAGTGAATTATGGGGTTATTCCTATCAAACCAGGTTGGTTGTTGTTGGAACTAGAGCTGCAGGATATGGGTTTAAAAAAAAGCTATATGGCAAGTATTTTGACTGCAGTACAATTAGTGGGAATTATCATTTTTTGATTACAATTTTTACTGAAATAAAGATTCAAATCGTGAAGGTGGAGTTTCTTGGGGTCTGTACCAAACAAACATATTTTTTTTCTTTTCTTTTAAACTGGAGAGCACATTTTTTTAGGACAGGGTTTTTATGCCAGACCACAGTACTTCATTATAATGCTGCTTTCTCCCACATTTCCCCTTTTTCAAATAATTTTTTTTTGACTTGTTAAGCTGTTGGACTTACCTTTATAATCAGGGTCCAGGATTTATTTTTTAGCTGTTCTGCCAGTGGCAAGTAAACTTTGAAAATTTGCCAGCCCAAGACATTTTTTTAACTGGTCATAAAACTGCATCATTCATTATTTGACAAAAAATAATTACATCAGGTTTTGAATATGCAAACTCCTCTGTAGCATCACTTTAGAGGTGGTTCTGAATAGATAACGGCAGATATACAACTTTAATTCTGAAGTTTTTCAGTAAAAAACACAATCAACTCATGATTATTTTCATCATGGATTAATCTGTTAATTATTTTCTTGATTAATCGGATTAGCTGTTTGTTCCATGAAATGTCACAAAATGGTGAAAAATGTCCATCAGTGGTTCCCAGAGCCCAAGCTGACGTCCTTAAATGTCTTGTGTTGCCCACAACCAAAAGATATTCCATTTATTGTCATCAAGTATTACCACAGTAAAACCACACCAATTAATTGATAAGTCAAGAATGTGACATACTGTGGTTTTTAGGTTCTTATTTTAGCCAGGCTCTCTGGACTACTGCGTCATTCAGAAAGCACCTCTTGCAAAAATGCAGAGATCTGTGATTCTTCTCTTTGCCTTCATGCAAAAACCTAGACAAACATTGTGTAGAAAATGCCAAATGGTAGTAAGCTACTTAATTTGATTAGCTGGTGTCATGATAGGTACAGTGCACAGTGAGTGTCACATTAGTCTCAGCAGGTGCGCATAAAAAACACAGCAATCTAAACATGGCCCTGTGCTGTCTTTTCAAAGGATTTACTGTTCACCTGGACAGTGACCCCAATTTGTTTTTCCATATTACCCAAAATTTAACTGCATATGGTGCTTGCTGGATGTTCATTTTGGACCCTGGTTATGATGGATTTACATTAGATTCTACTAACCAAAAATAAGAAAAACTAACATGGAGATCCTAAGGTTAATGCTGTATTTGACCTCTTATGTAACACAGCCAACATCCAGGAAATAAATATAAAAACACATGCCATAAAGATTAGGCCACATTTCATTTTAAAATCCTTTGTTCGACATTGTGCTGTTGTGTAACACCAGAACAATCAGATTTCTTTAAAATATTTGTTTTGAGCTTTTATAGCATGAGAATAGCTTTAATGAAATGGGTAGGGCTTGTGTCCCTGCTGATCACCAAACAAACCTGTTTCCTTGTGTAAGCGCATTGTTGTTCTGGCTACCTAACCTGATTTGTTGAGTGCCAGCTGCATTTCTGTCTGCACAAAACAAAGTTAAAGTCCTCTCTCGAAGGGAAACGGAACAGTCATAAAATACTGATTCCTCTGATATGGCGGGTCTTTGCCATCCTGTTTATTTCATCAATATTTCAGTGTCATGGACAGAACAGAGAGGGTTGCCAGCTGTTGGGAGAGAAATCTTTTCTCCGATTCTTGCAGCCCGTGCTCTGTGTGTTCACATTTTGGCCCAAGTCAGACAACTTTATTACCCTTTCAATTTATTTGTGTCATGTCGCTGTAGCAGGGCTCGCAACGTCTAGTTTATCGTAACCATAAAGAATGTTAGTGACAAAAGAACAATTGGTTCAAATTCAGTCAGACAGAAACAAGGAGGGGTGTATGAAGCTATTATAAAGTTGTGTGCGTAATGGGTCCCTAGCCAGGTTCCTCTTCATCCCATCAGTCAGGTTTAAGAGCACAGGGCGCCCGTCAGCCCCGGCAAGCCTTCTGGGACCTCGTATAGCTCAGGATGAAATGACACATCTTGACATCTTAAATTCAGCAAGATTAAACCCACACCAGAAAGGGAGGAGCCAGACCACTCTTCTGCTGCTTTATGTCTCTTTCCACCTACTCCTCGACCCTCCTTTTGTTACTTTAAACTGTCTTCAGAGACCTCTGTTTTATTGTTGTTTGAGGGCCTGTCTGGAAAATGGAAATAGTTTCCCCCATTATTTCACAACTGAGCCTGACCGTCTGCCTGTCTTTCTTTTCTTTTTTTCCGCAGAGAGGATCAGACGAGCTGAGTATGTACAACAGTCCCAACTCTGGCATGAGCAGTATCAGTGGTGAGTTCGTTCCGACCACCCCTGAATAGGGAGGGGCTTGACGGAATTTGCATGATCGCTAGTGACAGACGGCATTAAAAGGAAGGATTAATAAATAGGTGTTTGAAAAGTGAAACGGGCCGCGTGAGTTGAACTGTTCCCTCATGGGAGCTATTTAGCGTCTGAATAACATCACGCTCCTCAGTAGGTGGGCACCCACACACCACAGCATGTGACTGGAACAGACATAGTGGGTACCACTGCATTTTAATGCCTCCTCACTGTTCAGACGATATCAGGAGCATCTCAGAGAAAACTGCAGCATTATGGATGACTGAAAGAGCTGCCGCCACAGAGAGAAGACGGACAAAGTTGGGCTATTAAGCACTCTGCCAACAAAATGAGAACAATTTTAAAGATGTACACATGGGTTTTGTGAGATCTTTAATCAAAGTCCCAGTCTACCATTGCTACACAACGCCCCCATCCAGGCTAATGTCACCCCAGGGACCTGTCTAATAAGTGAGATAAAGATTCTCAGCCTGTCTTTATTTAAGATCACCCAAGATTGATATTGTGTAGCTACCTGAGTAAACAGTCTTGCAGAGGTGGATGGAGTGTTCTTTAAATTCAGGATTTCCTAGTTCCGCTGTAAGCTTTCAAAAAAGAAAGAAGGTTTTGTAACAGATAAATTCATGAAGATAAATAAGATTTAACATGAATGGTCGGGTATTGTGCTACAAAGCTGATCGATTAATCACCTTGAGGTATTTTTACTGGCAAAGACGATTACATGTATTCTAAACACCCCGGATCTCTTATCAAAAGTATTCCTTTTGTATTTCTATTCTTAAGAAAAAATGTTTTAGATTAATGTATTTGAGCAGTGCAAAATGTCACAATGGTTACTTTAATATTATTAATTAATAGGGGTGTAACAATACATGTATTTGTATTGAACCGTTTCGGTACGCGACGTTCGGTTCGGTACAGGGCTGTGCACGGGTGAGTTCACGGGCCGGAAGTTGCGTGTGTTTACGTTCCGCCGCTAACATGTGCAGCTACACGTGCAGCTACACCTGTAGCCCATGCGCATG
>JAJHUR010099677.1:0-18621 GCA_027495735.1 Lutjanus campechanus | reverse complement strand
GCCCTAAAAATCAGCCAAAAAAAGCAATCGGCGATGGATTCAGCCCATCGACAATATATTTGTCCAGTTGCCCAACCTTACAGCAAAATAATTGACCGATGCACCAGAGAACAATGTTTTCTTCAGTCTGTAGAATATAATGTGCAGGGCAGGATTATGAAAATAATCCTTAGTTGCAGCCCTAACGGCAACATTTTGTTACATTTGGAAAGTGAGGAACAATTGATGAAAATTTTTTTTGTCATTGTAAGAACTGTAATGGCATTATTAAGTTCTCATATCAGTACTCAATATGGGCAAGTATCCAAATGTAAGTACTTGTACTTGGTCTAAAAGAAAGTGGTATCAGTGCATCCCTATATTATACTGTTTTTACACCAGAATTAGCATGAATATGCAGGGTTTTTTTGTAGTCAATCCACTAAAAAACAGGCCAGTGACAGGCCTTTTCCCATTGCCAGTAGACTTGTTTGCCTATTTGTTTTATTCTGATGCACGCTGGAGAGTCATGACTCACTCACGTGTGTGTGTGTGTGTGTGTAGTAGAACAGAACAATTCATTTAAATTTGATTGAAATCACAATATGATTTACTGCAATTTTCAAATTGCAGAAGGCACAATATTTATTAAAGGCAAAATATGTGTCAAAATAATATTTTAAATTGAATATAGTCATGCTGCATACATCCTGACCTGCACATTATATTCTACCGACTGAAGAAAACATTGTTCCCTAGTGTAGATCCCAGCAAAACTCTTATAGCATGTTTTTCAGTGAAAATGAGGATAATAATGGAAAAATTAGCATTCCCCCCAATGTTGTAAATCATATCGCAATTGCAATGTCAGCAAAATAACTGCAATTAGATATTTTTTTCAAAATCGTTCATCCCTAGTGTGTTGGAGAGCAGAGACAAAGATGTTTTTAAAAGTGTCTGTTTGTTCAGCTCTCAGTACTTTTATAGCCTTTAACTGAATCTCTGTGGTTTCAAGTTGAGTTTCTTATTTGTTTTGCAGTTTGTACTGTTAGTTATTTGCCTTTTTACCATTAATGTTTGCTTTTAGCTGATAGAAGTCATGAACAGTCGGGTGTTAGCAGGTGTTAGTGGGTTTTTTGTCCAGTGTAAAAGGGGCTTCAGAGAGTTGTTAAAGCAGTCTTTAATAGCTAACAGCTATCGCATATCTTGTTATGTACTATATTTTCTTATTATTAATAAATCCCATGCGCAGAGCCAGCGGTGAAAGTATCTACTGACAAGTACCGTGTGTGTATCAAAGTCTGATATATTTTATTTATTTATTATTTTATTCTGTGTCACAGAGCTCCACTGTTTCCCAAAAATTATTAGGAACACATCCATGAGTGATACTGTTGAAGTGGGTGACATGTTCCTTCATTAACATGAACACACACACTGTCGTTTATTTTGACTCAATCAGAAATAGGGATTATTCTGCCACTGAGAAAGTCTTCCAACAAATGCACTATTTCCCCCGTCTAAATAATGTTATTTTAGAAAATTATTGAGATTTCTAAAAAGAAAAAAAAAAGAAAGAAAGAAACTGAATGAAATGAAATGCCAGTTATAATTCCACATATCCCATGGTGATGTCTTCAGATGTCTTGTTTTGTCCAACCAACAGTCCAACACTACAAATACATTCAGCTTATTGTCATGTATAATAGAAAATCACCAAATGTTATTAGAGAAGCTGTAATCTGCAAATGTTTGGTATCGTTTTGCATAAGAAAATGATTATTCAGATATCAAAATAACAAATTTTCTGTCAGTTGACTAATAAATTCATTAACTAGTCATTGCAGCAATAACAGAGAGATTGACTAACGCGTTTTTTGTGTTGACAAGAAGAAACTGCAGATAATTCAATTTAAAGCCACGCTGCTGTTTTTTGACTTGTGTTGTCAACTGAACAAATGAACTGGTGGAGTCAGGAGCTTTTGTGTTGATCACCCCTCCTCGTCTCCTCAGGGCAGGGTGCCGTTCATTGTGCCAGACAAGGTGCTGTGGCCCCAGCTGTGTGAGGCCCTCGATATGAAGTACAAGGCGGAGATGCACAGCGGCCGTGGCCTGTCAGAGGATAACCTGGTCTTCCTGGCACAGAAGGCTTTTACAAGCAGCAGCAACAACCCCGAGGACTACCGCAACATGACCATGTCCTGGGCCCAGTTCAACCGGGTGAGGCCACACAGCTGACTGGAACATTCACACACAGTTACACTGCAAGCAACACTAAACAACATACTGATGGAGTTTGTTTCATTTGTACAGGAGAATTTACCTGGACGTAGCTTCACCTTCTGGCAGTGGTTTGATGGAGTCGTGGAGCTCATGAAGAAACATCTCAAGCCTCACTGGAATGATGGGTAAAATAATGTTATGCGCCAGCAGCAACTAAGCCCCAACTGTATGCAATGTTAACAACAGGTCGACAAATGACCAATCACTGCTTCAGTGTTAATGTGGAACAAGTACAGAGCTGATGTGGTAAACAAAAGTCCTTTGTTAACAGTTCTCTGTGGATGTGGAGTCCGTGTGACGTCCTTATTCGAGGTTGCTGTTTCTTACTCTGATAGCCCTCATCCTTCAGCTACAGTGACTTCTCTAATCCTCTCCCTGCCAAAGAACAGGACATGACGTCACCCTGGAAACCCACTGCACTCAGGATACTGGGAGTTTTAGTCCTTTAGACTTTAGACAGCCATTACAGCACCCAAATAGACGTAAATAAGCTAAGCTGGAGCATCTCATGTTTACCAGATGTTCTGTCAAAGGACAGGAAGGAAAGGTGGGGTAGACCCTATAGTGTGGTTTTAACAGTAATGACTCATGCTGACTCTTTTGCTGGTTTTATTTTGACAAATAAGACAGCAAAAGTAGTATGGGAAAACAGAGGTGAAGTGTAACTAACATTTCCATAGAAATACTATGTTTCCCAAAAGTTGAGATTTGGCTTGTGGTGGCTGAGTCGAGACTTAATAGCAGAATGTTTGCAGTGTTTCTCTGATTCACCTCTGACCTCACTTCTCATCCCTGCTGGTTGTGGTTGGGTGTGGTCTGAAGTGTGCTTTGTTGCACCCATAATTACACCCAGCAGTGAGAAATCCTGACAGTATGATTTTCAATACCATGAAAAATACTTCTGCTCCTCTTTCTGTTGAACTGATACAGAGATGCTGTATTTTGGTCAGGTAAAAAAGAATAATACCTCTGACCCTGTTGGGAGTATTTTTAGTTTAGTCCTATTGATAAAGGTGAGCCAGCAAACACTGCAAACTGTTGATGATCAGAGTAGAGTATTATAGTGAGTGTTTATCAGTGAGTGAATGCGTGGCAAAGAGTGAAGCTGAATGTGCACTGCGTGGAGGCAAAGGTGAGCAGTAAAGTTGTCAGTCTGTCAGGCTCTCAAAAGTCAATATATCCTGGTTTCTTTACCCCTCTCTGACAGTAAACAGTAAATCTTTCAGTTGTGGACAACACAAGACATTTGAGGACGTCATCTTGAGCTTTGAGAAACATCGCCATTTTGTGGACCAAACGACTAATTGATTAGTGGAGAAAATGTTTGGCAGATTGACCAATGAAGATAATAGCTAAAGGAAAGACTTGAAATATATGTCCAGTCCAGATAGGGACCTACCTGTGTTGTTCAACTGACAGGATTGAGACAGGGTTAACTAATCAATTAATCGAGAAGATAATCAACAGATTAATCATCAGTGAAAATAATCATTAGTTGCCGTCCTAAAATAGATACCACCCCCAGCCTACCATGCATTTGCTTTTGTTGTCAAAACCTGGTGCCCACAGACACTGACTTAAGTGACATCACTTCAGGACATTTATCAGACTTCACACAGCTCCGTCTGGAGATACCAGACTAAAGGCTTTATACCACAACTACTTTTGACGTACGCAGTAGTACTCCCCAACACGTGCTTTATGTGTAAAATAGAACTGAGGGGTTTATATTTGACTTTTTCTGGCTTATTAGCAAAATTGTCTGCTTTTGATGCATGTATTAAACAAGAAGTTCCATATTTTTATCAGCTTTGAAGAATACGTGCTAATAAAAAAGTGCAACTTTATCTCTGCCATCACCTACTGCAACAGAGAAGGAGCACTGGCTTTGATGCACTGGCTCACGAGTGTGTGTGTTTGTGTGTTTGTGTGTGTGTGAATGTGTGTGTAGGGCCATCCTGGGTTTTGTAAACAAGCAGCAGGCACAGGACATGCTGCTGTCCAAACCCAACGGCACCTTCCTGCTGCGCTTCAGTGACTCAGAGATCGGAGGCATCACCATCGCCTGGGTGGCTGAGAACCCCAACAAACCAGGTAGCAGAGACCCTCTGCCACTGAGTGTCATTCTTAGAATGGAATAACATGTAACTGAATTAAATAATTCACACAATAATACAAAAAAATGCAATTTGCTCCTGTCCATATCAACCCCTAATTCCACTCACATTGTGTAGTATGTTAATCCTCTTAATCTCTCCAGCAGTATTTGATTCTGAGCCTCAGCAAATCCAGTGATTTAAATCTTGTCTGTTCCTCTCTTTGGCTAGGTGAGAGGCTGGTCTGGAATCTGTTGCCTTATACAACCAAGGACTTCTCCATCCGCTCCCTGGCTGACCGCATCAGCGACCTGAACCACCTTCTGTTTCTCTACCCTGACCGACCCAAAGATGAGGTTTTCGCCAAGTACTACACCCCTCCACTCTGTATGTATCAGCAATGTGTTCATATCATCAGATAGTAGGTGGGTGGGTGGGTGGGTGGATGGATGGATGGATGGATGGATGGATGGATGGATGGATGGATAATTTGTCCTCACAGAAATTCATTGTGTGTCACAGCAGTCGTCAGACAGTATAAACAAACCTGACACCAGACATCACTAATGTACTAATGTTTTATACAACAAACAATCATAAAACAAACAACAATATCGACTTCAAAAATCAACAATGCTGTGTGCATAAACAACTTTGTATGTGTTTACTTTTTTTATTTTAGACATGAAGTTATTTGTATATAACTCAGTGGTGTAGTAGCAGACTTTAAAAAAAGCTCAGTACATGGATGACACTGTAAAGCTGAAATCATTCAAATGTTGTTTTTAAGCTAGTATTATATGTCTCTCTTGCAGCAAAAGCAGTGGATGGATACGTAAAACCACAGATCAAACAAGTTGTGCCAGAGTAAGTCTTTCTTTTTCTCTTTTCTAAAACTGCTGCAGAACTGAATATCCAGCCCTTCCCTCATGTTTAGAGTAGACTTGCTATTGGCTTCCTAAAAAGACGATGCAGCACCTCCAACTACATAGAAATTGAAACCATTCACACATCTAAGAAACTGATGTCTAACAATAGTCTGTTTTGTAGTTTAAAGACTAGAAAAAGAGTTTTTCATACTGCATGATGAATTTAAAGTTAAAACAGGACTCTGGGATGAATTCTGATATTTTTTAACTTCTTTCAACTGTTTCTCGTAAAGGTGTGAGTAATGGAATGTAACAATTAAAATTGCTGCTCATTATGATGCTGAAGGAAAATGTGTGTAATCACTTGAATCTTTTAACATTTTTACCAGAAGGATGTCTGTGGGGTCTTAGAAACACTTAAATATGATTTTGACAGGCCTTGGAAATTGATTGTATTAATTAAGTTAGTTACTCTCTTGTTTTTAAATGTGATTTGGGGAAAATGTGTCTTGATGACAGTGTAACAACTACCAAACCAAACCAACATGGAACCAGTAAGCAGTAATGTGCAGCTCAGTCAGGACTGATTGGAGCACACAGTCAGTGGATTTTACACATGTACATTTTTTGTAATTTTTTTTTTTTTTTTGCCACTATGGATGTGAAATGGGTCTTAAATTGCATTTACAGGGGTTTTCAAAAGGGTATAAAAGTCTTACGTTTAACTTGTTGAAACCAGCAGAAACCCTGAGGAGCACCTGAATCTGGATCTGCATAAACAGAGATATGGATATATGGATGGATGATTAGGATGATGGAATTAATCATGTGCACATAAGGAAAGGATTAGGGCCATCTTGACTTGTTAACCACATTACATCAATCTTTTTTTAATTATTTGGATTTACCCATACTCTCATTTCCCTTTTTTCCATTCACTTCTTGCCACCACCCCCACCTTTCTTTTTTCTCATTTTTTATTATTTTTTCGTCTTCTTCTACTTCTTCTTCTTCTTTGTTCCCTTTTTCTTTTTTCATTTTTACTTTTTGTACTTCTTCTTTTATTTCATTTTATTTATTTCTCTTCCTTTTTTCTATTGTTCTCTTTTCCTTCTGTTCCCATTTAGCTTGATAATGTATCATTTGGCGTTTGACCAATAGGCATGCACCTTGTCAGGAGACTACCCTCCCATTCGGCTCATTAGTGTAACACAGCACAGGTGTGTAAGTTCCTCTGGACTGACACTGATCAGGACCTGTGTTCATCACTGGCCATTTTTAACTCTTTTTATCCATGTTAAATAAAGGCATTTTAATTTCATACAAACCTCACAGTGTGTCTTGAAGTGTTTTTGAAGGAGACTTGTATTTTAGATTTTTTTTTACTGAGACTATTTCACTCATGCAATGAGCCCTTCACCTGAAGGATAAGCACAAAACACCTGAAGTATCCAAAGAGCACCTGTATGTGACCAACAGAAAGACCCAGCAGCACTTCCTGTCTGTTGTCTTCAGAGATATGGACAATGTTTGACAGTGTGATTGTCTGAGAGGACCTAAATCCTGTGTGTGAATATTTGTACTTTGTAGAATGAACCGTGTGAATGTTTAAGGAAGTGACACACAATTTTTACGTGTCATGTTATTGTAGCACCACCTATAGGTGGAGTGTTATCAAACTGTGCAGGGTTACTGAGGGCTGATATACATGTGATTTAAACATTGTTGCCACTGCACAAAAGTTCTAATGAATTATTATGTTGTTGATTAAAAAACATTTATTCATTTAATTGTTGTAATTGTTTGTAGTAAGTTTAGCCTGTAATTAGTTCTGTGTAAATTAAAAAAGATGCATGTTGGATGGACACGTGCCAGCCTATTAGAAATGGTTTCCTCATGTTGTTATTATAAGATGTGGTCAGAATGTGATGTCATTATATTAATTTCTGAAATAACGTATGGCATGTGTGTGTGTTAGATTCACCACCCCGAACCCTGAACCCAGCGGCGGTACCACATTCATGGACCAGACAGCGTCTCCCTCTGTGAGCCACCCCAACAACTTTGGTGTCTACCCTTCTATGTAAGCACACTCCTCTACTTCACTGACTGCATTTACTGAAGATGCTACGCTACACAGAAAGGGATGCCTTCACAAAGATGACTTTTAGTTTTGATAAAAAATATCAACAAAACACTTGATTTTGCTCCCATTTGTCGTACGTTTTTAGTAAAAAGCTTTTCTTTCAAATTTGGTCACAAATGTGTTAAAGTCCATGTCAGTGAGCACTTCAGACTAGGGGTGTAACAATACATGTATTTGTATTGAACCGTTTCGGTACGCGACGTTCGGTTCGGTACAGGGCTGTGCACGGGTGAGTTCACGGGCCGGAATTTTTTTTTTTTTTTTTGGCTCACGGGCCAGAAGTTGCGTGTGTTTACGTTCCGCCGCTAACATGTGCAGCTACACCTGCAGCTACACCTGCAGCCCGTGCGCATGATGGCTACTGCTAGCAGTAAACCGGAGCTTGAAGACCCTCCCCTGTCGCTAAAGTCTCCTGCTTGGGAACACTTCGGCTTCCTGGTTAAATATTGCAACGGAGAAAGACAGGTGGATAAAACGAGGGCGGTGTGCCGACACTGATCAGCTGAGATCAGGTAGGCTATGTCTCCGGCAACAGGACAAACATGCTAACTCACCTAAAACGGCACCACCCGAGTGTAAATATCACCGCTACAAGAAGAAAAACCAACATAGTGCAAACGCAGCTGACCTCGGCATTCAAGCAGCCTCTCCCTGGCAATTCAGATCGGGCCAAAGCTATAACAAGAGCCATTGGAGTTTTTATAGCAGCGGATCTAAGACCATATTCAGTTGTTGAAAATCCTGGTTTTAAACACATGCTCAAGGTGATTGAGCCCCGGTATGAAGTACACCCAAATGAACAACAAGAAAATTTAGGTTTTGCTTTTTGTTCCCATACTGTATCGAAAATGAACCGAACCGTGACCTCAAAACCGAGGTACGTATCGAACCGAGATTTTTGTGTATCGTTACACCCCTACTTCAGACACATTCTTTCTAATGTTGATTAACATAAATGGCATTCTTCTGCCTCAGTAATTATTAATACCACCAAATAACACACTAAAGTGTTCAGGTTTGAACCCACATTTCTCCTTGACTGTAGTGTTGCCTGAAATATGACCAGTGTGTTTTTTGTTTTTTTTTTAACCGTTATTTATTCAGGGTAGGTTCACTGAGAGTGAGGCTCTCATTTGCAGGAACGCCCTGATCACATTCACACAGTTACACACTCACACCTGGAAGCTGCCCAGTACAACCACAGTCTTATCTGCTGGCCACTGAGCAGCTCCACTGGAGCGGTTGGGGTTAAGGGCCTTGCTCAAGGGCACCTCAGTGGTGGTAATGACTGTACTTTTAAAAACAAGTGCATTTCCTGGGATCCCTGGGATAGTGTGCTTATGATCCCGGGATAGAAAAATGTCTCGTTTGTTTTTTGTGGAACATACTCAATGGATTTTTAATATAGCACTGCACTGAGAATCCCATTATTGAAGGGCAACCTCATTTTTCCAATTATGAGTCTTTTATTTATTTATTTATTATTTATTTATTTATTTATGTGGATCCCTATTAGCCACTACCATGGTAGCAACTACTCTTCCTGGGGTCCACACAAGGAAAACATTACATCATAATGTACAACAATTTTAAAGTTAACAACAAAATCAACACCAATAATAACGGCATCATGTTCCTACATTATATCTAAAAATAGTCCGTAAGGCATTTCATCCCACTCAAGGTAATAACAATAGTACTAAAAACAGCATATAATATAACTAAGACAACAGAGTGAGAAAAAAAAAGATACATGACCGGGAAAGTTCCTCATTCATGACCAGTAGTCCAACACTATGTAGTAAAGCGGTACTAGTACACACTGTAACTCTTACACATGAGAAAAACTGCCATTATAAAATACACATTATTAGACAAGCAACTGTTTAATTGTGTTATTAGTGAAGTATGTTGTACAACTTCACATTTTTCTCTGAACTTCCTTCTTGAAAGTGTGACGTCTCTCGGCTGTTGTCCCCTCAGGAGTGACACCATGTTGGATGCAGATGGAGACTTCGACCTTGACGACACGATGGACGTGGCCCGCCATGTGGAGGAGCTGCTCCGCAGGCCTATGGCCAACCAGTGGAGCAGTCAGCAGTCCTGAACCTGAACCTGACCCTGCTGCACACAGTCAGGTCTTCTCCATCTTATCTACACCTGTAATTTTTACTGGACTGGACTTCAACCATCTCCATCAGTCACTCTGGCAGATCCACATCACAGTTCACTGCTCAGTTTCAGGTTTAGCTGCCTGTTGGAGGTCTGGAAGAGAACAGCCAAGTAGACATCCATTCATTACCAGACCTGAGTGTGTCTGTAGAGACAGTAAACTGACCATCAAGAATCCTCTCCCACTTACCGTAGTTTCTCAGGACTGTCATGTGGAGCTGCTTTGGTTCATTCATGGGATTTTTATACGTAGCTGAGATCTACAGTTAGTTTTTGCGTTTGAATGTGACAGATTGGCTTTTAGCTGGCACTGGGAGACAAGCTTGCTTCACTTCAAATTTTTTAAAAAGTTTTCTTTTCCATCCATCAGTTAATATTGATTAACGTGACTAAATCCTGACAAATTGAATATTTGTCAATAACTGTTAATAAGTATCTTATAAATCCAGAAAAAGACTTAAAGTGAGATTTTGTAACTTTTGCTGAACATTAGCCACTGTGACGCCAAGCAGTATTTACTGGAAAATGACATTTCCCAAGATTCTCTTAAGTCAGCTGCTTTAAGGACGTCCTCATTAGGCGACCTGGCTGAGAGTGTAGATGGGACAACAAGCAGGTCAGGTCCATTAGGCTGTTGCTCTGTTCTTATTTTGACTGTGGCTTAAGCTTCGGGATTAAACCTGTGTTGTCAGAAACAAAACTAATACTTTGTTAAAACCCAATTCTTTGTCCTGAGGCTGAAATTTAACCTGAACAGAAACCTCCTGATGATTAAAAAAATCACCAAGTACTCAAAATTAGGTCTCAAAATTTAGAAAAAAATAAGCAATTTTGGTAACACTTCAATGTCCAAGTCCCATAATTTCATGGTAAATAGATGGTAATTACCAAGTAATATATTTGAAATCTCTTAGAAATTATTCCAAAATAACCTCCAAATTACCCCCACAGTTTATTGTTAATTATGTGATAATTAGCTAGTACTGTTTTCATGTATTGGGTGGTAATAACAAACAAACAAAGCAACATATTTGAAAATCTCTGAATTTACTTGCAAATTCCCTCACATTTCCTGTTAAGTATATGACAACTGAATGAAATAACACTTGCCAATTATCACATACTTAACCATGAAATCTGATGTTAATTCAGAAGTAATTTGTTGGTCATTTCTGAGAAATTTCAAATATATTACTTGGCAATTGCTGCCTACTTACCATGAAATTATGGGACCTGGAGACTGAAGCGTTACTGGCGTGTGTCTGTGTGTCAGATACCACTAGGACCTGAAACCTGGATGCTCTGTCTACTGGACTTGTACAGACAAACCATCAGTGCCAGAATCCATGTCAGAGCCAGAGAGCAGTGACCTTCCTGAGAACCAACCTGTTCCAGCCAGATTCATTTAAAAAAAAGAACTGGTCCTCTCAACACTTGCACTGCTAATGCTAAATGCTAATGCATTCTAACTTATGTAGTGTTAGTATACGTACAGCTCCAGTGCTCCATCGAGTCATGACTTTAGTTCCTCCCAAAAAATCCTGAACACAGAAAGTGTTTGGAAGTTTTGATTACATGTATCAGTAATGTTTTTATGAATGGAATCCCATTACGTTTGCTCTTCTCCATGTAGATGCACATGCACAAGTGTGTTGTGAGTGGTCATAAACTCCACCCTTTAATGTCTTTGTAAAGGAAATTCAGAGATTTTCTTCCAAATATGAAACATGTTGGTCTTTTTAAGTTGTGTTTTATGAAGTACTGAATTGCAGCGATAGATTGTCAGACTGTTTCTGTGTTCAGGATTTTTTGGGCAGACCTGACGTCATGACTCGATGAAGCACTGGAGCTGTGTGTATACTAACACAATATAAGCTAGAGTGCTTTAGCATTTAGCATTAGCAGGTTAACTTTAATTTAAACTACAGTTAAATCAGCTGTGCATCAGGTTTAAGTTACACCTCAGATTGAGTGGTGTTTAGGTGATTTCTACAGGCCACAGCATCGAGGTTTGAAGGGATAGTTCAGATTTTTTAAGTGTGGTAGTATGAGGTACTTATCCGTAGTCAGTTTATTCCCTAGAGTAGATGGCAGTCAACATGCCCCCAGTTTGGAGAAGCAGCAGGAGTACTGGTGTAGGAAGCTAAGCAATGTACTGCTGAGGACAGGGTCAACAACAACACAGATTTTAGACACCTAAAAAATCAATATCAGTTTAAGTGTACGTTATTTTTGGAATGTTTTCACCACTTTACCTTGCTGTCAGACAGACTTTTCTGACAGGAAACCACCGATATATAAGCCAAATATCACTTTCTGCTAACCAACCAGACTCCTTTGACAAAAACAGTGATTTTAGCTCACAGAACACAGGAGTTGCTGGTCTGCTGCTGCCTCCATCTGTTAGTTTGTGTTATTTTTTGACTTAAGTGAATCCGATTTAAACTTTTAAAATATCAAAGTCACACAATAACACAAACAAACCAACTGATCGAGGCAGCAGCAGCTCTGCTGTTCTGAGGTCAAACTGCTTTAAACTAAATGTTTACAGATTATTGATATTGCAGTAAATTTTAAGGCAACAGAGATATTATTGTAAAGGCCAAATGATGATGATGTACATAGACTGATGAAACGCTGTATATTGTTTCAGTGGTATTTCTGAATTCTTTCCTCAGCACTTAGAGAAATGAACTGAGGCTTGACTGTAAAATCACAAAGCTAAACTCAGTTTCTCTATCCACCATTTTTTGAGAATAATGAACGTCCAGCAGTATTACACAGAGTTATTTTGACACAGCGATCAGGTTCAACTCCAGAAGGATCTGTTTTAACTGAGCCTGTTCTGCGAAGCTACAGCTACCACAGTCAGAGGCTCGGTAACACGGCAGCAGCCTGGGTGTGTTTACTTTGTTTGAGTGTGTTACAGAAAAACAGAAAAGACTTATCTGGTCAGCCCGCTGACTCTGTAATGTCAGGTACACAGACATACTCATCTAAAGTTTGCTAACATTAGCCACCATAAGCTAACGGGTCATACTAGACCACGTCAGACTGTAGCAGCAGAGCCCCAGAGTGTATTCAACTGAACAAGGTGGAGGATTTTACTTATGAATTCAACTTTTTGGAAGAGATTCACGTTTTATTTCTTTTAAAGGTTTCATACTGTAGTCTGGTTTCAAGTCCTGAAAATTGAATTTTAAATCTGTAATTGTTATTGTTTGGTGCTTTTTGTATAATATTTTTTTCTTAACTGCTTCTTTTCCAGCCATGCTCTGATGCTCTGTACAACACTGCCTTACAGCGAAATGTTCCACTGGTCTTAGGTGCTATAATTTGGTCTCATGAAGTCAATGACTGCTATTTATTTAAATTAGGGCTGCATGATATGCTTAAAAAAAAAATCATATTGTTATTATATTGACTCAGTTGCAATTGCAATATACAGTATGATTAGTGGGAATGATCAATTTTCATTTTCACAGAAAAAAATATTAAAATCATGTTGATGCAACATTTGAAAACATGTTTCCTTACATCAGGAGGACAAGATTTGTAGGCCAGAGCATCTCTGCAGCATCACAGGACTTCACTATAAAGTCTGTTGTTGATTTGTCTGTTGATTTGGATATTGCAGTTGGCCATATTGCGATTTTGATTAATTGTGCAGCCCTAGTTTAAATACTTAACAAAACTTCAATATTGTACCACTTGTTGGTTCAATGGAATTATTTGAAGTAATACCTGGTGATTATATGAAACTCATATAATGGTCTAATAGCCATACGAACCTGAAAAGCATCCTTATGGTTCAGTATGAAGAGATTCAATATTGCCACATTAAAATGTCAAATGGCAAAATCCTTATCATTATCACTGACCAATGTCAGATCAGCTACATGTTGCTGTGCCTTAATTGACTCAATACAGGTGTTGTAGTCTGTGGTCAGTAAATGTTCGGTGCCTTGGTGAATGAATGTCCAATATTTTAGAGGTTTGTGTTGGTTTGTGTTGGGCCTGGAAATATGGAATAGAATCTCTGACCATCACCAGTTACCCAGTATTTAAAAAGCACTGAATGATTTTCATTGTGTGTTGTAGGTCTCCAGAGAATTTATATTTCACTATTATAAAGATGGCAGGAAGATTTTAAAAATGAGTGGTGAAAGTGGAATAAAATAACCTGCCTGTCTGTCAAACTCCTCACAGCCAGGCTGTAAACTCCAAAGAGTTTAGTCTGCAGGGGTCATATGTTAGAAAGACATTGATGTCGAGATGTGTGCATGCATGGTTAAAGAAGATATCAGACTGGTAAACAGGTTTTTCACTAGTTTGGAAATTTTATTTGGAGGAATGCAGAGTCAAGATGTCTTAACAATAAGACTAATGACTCCTTCGCAATAAAAGTACATAGAAGTACAGATACTCCTTAAAAAAAGAGAGAAGAACTGATTCAACTTCTTTACTAAAGTAAATGTTTTTTAAAAAGGCTCTGAAATGGACTCGGTATAAAAATTTAAAAGTCGTCCTCTGAGGGACATTTCTACCTGCTGTCTCTGTGCAAAGTTAACTTTTCTCCACGCTTGAGTCTCCCTCTCCTTGTCTCCAAGGAATCATCTTTTCTATGTTATTGTCCCGTCCATTTAGGTCGAAATCAGTCTTGAAGGAGGCGTGCAGTGATGCAAAATTTAAAAAATCAATAATTCCCATCAAATGCAAAACTGCAGCAACAAGCCTGTTCTGAAAATGTAAGGAGTAGAAAGTGCAAATATTTGTGTTCAAACGAAGGGAGTAAAAGTAAAAAGATGTTAGAACATACTGAAGATACCTGAAAATCAACTGAAGTACAGATCAGAATATGAATTACATACACTTTACTAAACAGTAATAGTACTCAACATATTATGGTTTGTGGCTGTGGATTTGCAAACCAATATTTTTTCTACAATATGACCACCTGCAGACTCAATAAGGCTAAATTGTCCTCCCAAAAATCTGTGGAGTTCCCCTTTATCTGTCAGTCAGAGACGTGTTAACGGGATAGTTTATCCAAAAAAGAAAATTCAGTCATTATCTCCTCACCCTCGTGCTGATTGGCGGTCTGGTTTATTTTGTTAGTCCACAAAACACTGCTGGAGTTTCACAGGAAAACAGTGCTGCAGAATCTCCCAAACAATGGAAGTGAATGGTGACCAGTTTTCAAATGTGAAAAACAACACAATAAAAACATAAAATGCCTCCATACTGCATACAAGTCTTCTAAAGTCACAACATGACATCACAACACACACACCCAGTTCAGATAGTGTGCATGTGAATGTGACTCCAAGTTAAGAATCTACAGTGAAGATTCAGACTAAAAACATGGTGTAAATAACGTTTTTTTAGTCATCCTGGCATGTTGGGGCTTTAGGAGACTTGGGTTACACCAGACGAGCAGTATGGAGGCATGTTCTGATTTTATTCTGATGTTTTTTTCATGTTTGAAAACTGGTCACCATTCACTTCCACTGTTTGGGAGATTCTGCGACACCGTTTTCCTGTGAAACTCCAGCGGTAGAAAACTAAACCCGACCTTCAATGACCACATTTTTATTTTTGGGTGAACTATCCCTTTAAGTCAGTTCCAGTTATAGTCCTATATCTCAAATCACAAATTGGCCGCCTCAGGCAGAGCAACTGAATATTAGCAGCCTGACACTTCATTTCTGTCCAAACCCAAAATGAGCTCGGCTAAAACATTTAGCCTCTATTAGCTGAAACTTGACTAAATCTTAAAAATATTTTCATCCAATCGTGAGCAGTCAAAACCACACACACCTTACTTGTGTGTCACTGTTCAACTTCAACATCTAGTGTTATGTTGTGGAAGTGGGACTGTGACAGTTAAAGTCAATGACTGTTAAGTGTTTCTAGAGAATCTTGAACTTGTGTTGTCAAAACGGAACCTTCAGTGCTTTGTACAGTCTGTGTATCTTACAAGCTAAGCTCAGTTACCTTCAGTGGATTGCTTTGGGAGAGTTCTCATACTTTGTAACAGTTCTATCAGTCAGAAGTGTTTGTTGGTCACTGCTTCTGACACTGCCAGAGTATAATCATTCTGTCAGATCTGCACCCTCAAGATGGATAAACCCTCCTCTGCTTTTAAAGCTTTTTGTAGACTCTTAGTTATCCAATAATAATAACCGTTTTGTTTCTGTGGAGCTTTTGAATGAAACAGATGAGATGCTCCGTTGATCTTTTTGTGCCTTGTGGATTGTCGAGGGACAGCACTGTCCGTTTTAAAGCCATTGCTATTAAAACTGCACTACTACCAGTCTCAACCAAGGAATGTGTAATCCCTCTGAGAAAACTCAACTCACCCAGAATGAAAGTAAACCTCAGGAAAACTCACTGTGAAGTCCACGTAGATGAGTCCAAATCAACCAAATAATACCTTGTAGATGAGAAACTTTCTAGCTCATGTGCTACTTTTGCCTTGTATGTTTTTTGTTAAATAAAAGCTGAAACACAGACTTTGATGGTGTACTAAATCAGCAAACATGAACAAGCACTTTGATGCTCACACCAGCAGTTATTTGATGTGCTTATGCTCATACAGCTCTTCTGTTTGTCTTTGAATCATCTTAATTTATGTTTGTCGTCAGTGTAATTCACTTTTTCTAGCTCCCTGCTAACGTGTGTTTGCTGGCTCCTGTACAGTCGATTGGCCTGTTTGGGAACTTCATATTTACTTCCACATTGTGCGACATTTTGCTGGAAGTGTGATGTCGGGATTGGGGACATGAAAATAAACATTTCTTCGTTTTTCTAATGAATCATATTCCACTGTGGTTTATTGTCATCATTGGTGGAAAGAGTACTGAAAATCTGTACTTAAGCACAAGTTTACACATTACTGAAATATTACTCAGTTACAAAAGGAGTAAAGTTAAAAGTTTTTGGTGTTTCATGATAAATAGGTGGTAATATATCTGAAATTACCCCTAAATTTCATGGTTAATTATGTGATTATTGGCAAGTACCGTTTTCATGTAGTGGGTGGTAATTACTAAGTATCATATTAAATTTGCCGTTAATTTCAAATATATGAAATGGTAATTACCACCTGCTTTCATGAAATTTGGGGGTCATTTGTGTTTAATTTCTAAGAAATATCAAATATATTACTTGGTATTTACCATGAAATTATGTAAGTAATTGAAGCATCACTTTACTTTTTAACTGTTGATGTTTAATACATGATCATTTTTGTCTCATTTTAAGTTTTAGTTTCCCCGCTCATCAAATGGCTCTGCCAGACAAAACAATGTTGAATGAGGTGCAGTTACTGACATTTCTAAACTATAGATTAAATATTCAGTAGTTTTTCATCCATATGTCCTAGTTTTCATTGGCGTGTTCACATTCAGATCACCTGGCTACAAAATGCAGATGAAAGGTTTTGACAGGAACACAACCTGTACTCAGCATTCAATTATGATTGTGAAAGTAACTAAGTAGATTACATGGTGCAATAAATACAACACTGTAATAAAAGTACAGACTTGAAAATAGTACCCAAAAACTACTTAATTACAATAACTTTTTTTAATTCATTTTTTTTATTCTATTTCAAGATCTGTTTTGTTGAATGTCTCCCCATTAGGCCTTATAAATAAATTGTAGGAAGAGTTCATTTGTGCATAAATAAATGCTCCTGACTGTTTTTACTGCCAATTTCACATCACCTTATATTATCTTGACATGCTATTGAAAGCATATACATATGTTAAAACTTTAGAAATGAGAAATAAATTAATTTAGTGTGAGTTAACAGAGCATCTCATTGTTTTTATTTCCTCTCATCAGCCTCATTTTAGACTGCTACATAAATGAGACAAAATAAGTGCATTTAGACAGAATTAACAGGCTTTTGTTTTTTACTTTCATCCTTAAAACATTAAACACATTTTAAATGCTTTATAAAAGCTGTACTGCAGATATGATTGTTAAATTTGTGGATTTTTTTCAATAGTCTTGACCCACCTGTTGGTCCTGACCCAGTCTTTGGGGATGTCTGCTCCAGATCAGCGGTTCCCAACACCCCCCCACCCCCACCCCCCCTTGTACAGAGCATTGATAAATGTCGTAAAAACGACAATGCCTGTGTTCTTTTTAGTGTTGGAACTACTGGTTGCAACTTCCTGGAAGGACTGAATTATATTTTTGTTTTGTATTTAAGTAAATTTTGGTCATAAACTGTTTTTGGAAGGAAGGTTTTAATGACAAGACGCTGACAGTGAAAATTTAAAAAAGGCACTGACACGAGTTGGTGGCAGACTTTATTTTAACTTTAAGTCCTCAAGGCTGAAATATGGGAGTAACTGACTTAATGCAGATTTTTTTCTTCATTCCTGCAAAAACCACATTTATTTGATGAGGGATTATCTGGTGTAGCTTTGAAATCTTGGAGCTTTGCTGCTGTTTATTTGTCTCAGTGAACTAATAGCAGATCAGTTTATCGAAGTCACTCTTCTCCACGAACACGGTGCCAGTGATGGTGTACTCCAGGTTCTTCCAGGTGAGAAGGTTTCCAGGGGTGAAGGCGTTCCCCTCCATATAGAACCTGATTTCACATGGAGAGATGACACTGTTCCACAGGTGGACATCTGTGATGTCCCCTACGAAGGACTGACTCTGGTCAAAGCCTCCACCATAACTGTCTTGCTCTTGACCCAGAATTATACTGGGAACACCGGTCAGAGTGGCTGAGGGCGACAGGACTTTGCGAGCACTGCGCTTTCCATTGACCCACAGTGTGGTCAAGCCAGTGGTGGAGTCCCATGTCAAGCAAACAGAGTTCCATTCGTCTGTGTCATCGGGCAGCCCTGAAATATCAACCTGCAGCCCATTGATGTGCGGCCTGTAAACACCGACAGAGGGCTTGTAGAGGAGGAAGGCATTGTCCTGAGATGGGACTGCCAGGGAGAACAGAGCCTGGGTCCGGGTCTCTGTAGAATGGAACCTCATGCAGAGAGTCAGAGCTCTGAGGGGCTGCTGAGCAGTGGCAGTGAGCTTCACATTAGAAGTTGCA
>JAJHUR010099676.1:0-36779 GCA_027495735.1 Lutjanus campechanus | reverse complement strand
ATTCAGAGTCATTACCCTTTTGCTGTTAGCATTTAACCGGTGACTTGCTTTGTGCCACAAAAAATATACAGTACATTTAAATCATTGAATTAAGATCATGAAGTGCAACGACTAGTCAACAAATGGCTTAAAATGATGATATCTGGTCAATGTGGAAAATCTTAAGAGTGGGGCAGCCCTACCCTATGGTACTGTAGGTATATAGTGCATACTACAGTAAATATAGAAGAAGTATACACTACAGACGTTCTTGTCTATAACTGAGTGTACTGCTCTGTCAAGGATCTCACACTGCCTTTGTCTCCTACAAACATGCAGACACACACATAAAAAAAGAAGACACACACACATACACACAATCTTGCCAAAACCTCAGGGATTAATTCCTCTCAAGCATGAGCAGCAAAGACGTCTGTAACTATCTAAGAAAGTCTGCCCCTCATTTGTTTAAACTCATGAGCTCCTCCACTCTGATGAGCTGCAGCAACCTTTCCCAATCTGCTTTCACTTGACTCCGTCATCTGATTAATTAAGAATCTCCAACTCGGTGGCAGACTGAGTAGTCATGATAGCAGATTCACACGGCTCACACATCAATAACAATAACAGGCTGGCACACAGATCACAGGCTGGATCAGCACACTTGTTGTTTGGTGTATCTGTCATTTCAACAGCTGGCAGTGAAAACACAGGACAGTCCCACAGAAAGAGGACTGTTTACACAGACTCTAGACTGGCATACAGCACATCAGCTAATATCCTGTTGTTTTGGATGTCTATATGTGTGTGTGTGTGTGTGTGCTTACATAAACAGCACACAGATGGTGTTCTTAAAAGGCAGCTGCACAATCCCCACTATTGTGCTCTTTGTGGGTGAGTGAGTGAGTGAGAGTGTGTGTGCGTGGTAAGTGTGATGGGTGACACTCTGTAAGGCTGGCACAATCTCAGATGTGTCTACACACACACACACGCTATTACAAACGCACACTGTCTCTGGTCCAGTTGTTTCTGGTACAAGGCCTTTATTTAAGTGCTATAAATTGTCTCTGTCCGGCACAAAAATAAAGCCTGGATAGGAAAGGCAGGGCTAATAGGAAGGAAAAAAAACACTGTTGGTCAGTGTGTGTCTGTGTGTGTTGATGTGAATGAGTGTGTGTGTGGTTGGCTGGCAGGAAGGGAGTGGGTGGTGATGGGCGTTTGATACATGGCACCACTTTCTAAAGGGCTGGAGGGTGGGCTGCAGCTGTGGGTGAATGTGTGGGACAAAGACAGAGAGTGTGTCTGTGACTGTGTGTGTGGGTGTGAGACTGCCAGAGAGAAAGAAGGGAATATTAAAAGACAGCCAAATAAATGTGTCAGTCTGCTCAGGTTATGTAACCATTTCAAGTGTAGCTATATATATTGCACCTCTCCGTGTGTGTGTGTGTTTCTCTACTCACCTGCCACTTTCAGCCCACTCTGAGAGGTGTGTGTGATAGGAGAGGTGACCCCCACAGGTGGATTTCTTCCTTTCTTCAACATATTTCCCTGACCCAGGGTCTGAGGTTTCTTCAGTTCACCCTTCCCTCCTTCCAGCCCCTCCCCTTGTGTCCGCGTCTTTTTCCATTTATTGGCCGATTCGGACTTGAGACTTCCTGTGTCGTAGACGCTGCCGCCCTGGCTCTTGCGGCTGGGTTTTGTATCGTCAGTGTCCCAGGACAGGCCGCTCTCCACCAGAGATCTCTTCTCTGCATCTGTACGCATCTAGAAAGACAAAGACAGATATGATTATAGACACTGTGTCAAGTGTCATGTTTATGAGGTGTGTTTGTGAGATTTGATTACTGAACATTAACGGATCCAATGATTATTTGTATGTACCTAGTACAGCTGTACCAAGTAATTTCAAAGCATTACATTCATATTATAAATCAACATTCAAATCTTCTGTAGCTTTTTTTGGTTGCATGCCTATTCATTCTGTTAAAACCTGGTATTTCTGCACAGTAGCGGATAAAGATTAGGTCAGGGCTTCCCAGTACTTTTCTATGCCAAACCCACTGGCAAAGCCTCAGTCCCCACTTTGAAAATCTTGGGATTAATATTATTAGTATTATCCTATTTGTAGAATTAGATTCCAGTGGTGGCTGCGCAGGCTTGTTCCTTACTCATGTGATCAAAACTTTCCAGTAACTCCTGAACATTGTAAGTCCAAAAGTCAAATTTTATTGAAAAAAGATAGATGTCATCCCTTCAAAACTTCACACACGTTTTTATCTAATGAAATGATCTCCTTGAGTCCATATTCAGTGGCGTTTAGCTTTTCAAAAAACAGTCTGCTTCCAGTTTGGCACACACAAAGGCACATTATATTCATTAAAGAATGTTGATTTAATAAAGAAATACTAACTCGTTAAATCTGAACACTGCCTTTATTCAAATTGAGGATTTTGTTCGTATTTTTAACTTTTTTGGGTGGGGGGTGGGGGGCATGAAATACACAACAGACATCGAAAGCTTCATTCAAAAACCTCAGGCTTTAAATGTAAAAAAAAAAGTATCTTTTAAGTTGTTTGCTTTACAGGCATGGTTTTCCCTGCATGTCTAAAATCTAAGGCGGCCCAACTAAGTTTGTTTTGACAGCCTGAAAACCTGAAAAAAATAGAGTACAAGCATCATAGCAACAAAGTGCTGCAAAAGAATGAGAGAGAAACCAAGCTTTTCTGATCTCACATAAAAAGTGCATATGGTTTTTATTATGAGGCTAGTAAAATGGAAAGATTCCCACACTGGAATCAGAGCTCTTATAATATAAGAGGATTACTAGCGAGATTTTGATCAAAACTGAGAAAGACTTGAAGTTCACATGGATCTTTATGTCCAGCACCTGTTGAATGGAGGTTTTTGTGGTTATACAAACAACTACCTTTGCCATTTTCCTTTAAGTAGCCACAACTAAACACAAGTGATAGATCAGTTAGTGTTAGCTAGTGTTAAACAAGATTTGTAGAAGTGCTGTGGATGAAACCAATTAAACTGTTTTGGTAATCGAATAATTGTTAATATCATACAAAATGGCAGAAAATGGTGTTTCCAGCCTCTCAAATAAGGAGATTTCCTAATTTTCTTTATCTATTATCATATTAAACTGAATATCTTTGGGTTTTAGATTGACATTGGACATTAAAAGACATCACCTTGGACTGAAAAGTGACATTTTTCATAGTTTTCTGACATTTTATAGATGTTATAACCCTAGATTAAACAATACAATCAACTTTAGTCTTTTTTGTTTTTTGCCAACAGCTAATAAAAGAATTTCCACACAACATTATCGTTAAACCCTGTGAAAGCTCTGAAAAAAGGCTTATAAGTGGACCATGTGTTGGGACTGTTTTCTCTGTAATAATACACTTGTGAATTATTTATAAATGGTTCATAATCAGGTTACTAATTAGGTTGTAAACACATTACATCATTAATAAACAATTATCAGCAACTTATGACACAGTTTTCACACAACAGTGTGGGCTCACTATTTGGCTAGCAACAGGTCCCTGTTGGCCCTGTTGTACAGTGGTCCTGTTTTGTCAGACTATATTTGGATATTTTAGGCACTTTTTTACATGAGGACAATGTTTTAGGGAAGACACTTCTTGCAGTTTTGTAGGACATTAAGACTCCGACACACACAGTGTAATACAGGTGAGCAACACCTTTTTGTATGTCATTGCATCCCTTAACAAAATCCATATTACAGAGTCAGTTTGGTACACTGGAATGAATGAGCCAAAGAGACTCGTCACTGGATAATTTATGCTAAGATGTATCCTTTGAAATCAGTCACAGGCATGAAAAAGGGGATCTGATGAGGTGTGTGGACTCAGACAGAGCCTCAGACTCTGCCTCATCGTGATGCCTTCTGAGCAGAAAAACACGTCTAACTCAGTCAACCCCAAAAACAGACTCACTGATGTCTCATCAGCCCTGTCTAAATCCGGTATGCTCTATTTGAACACTTCAAAAGAGACAGCAGGAAAAGAAAAGGCCTCACGCACACACGCACACTTATATTTACACAAAGCACATGAATACAAAAATATTAAATCAGACACGAAGACTCACACAGGCTGACCTACACAGAGAAAACAGACAACACCGCCTAAACATAATCCAATAAAGAAGAAAGTCAAATGTTAAACTAAAGGAAATATGAAGTCATTGTTAAGCCTTCAGTGTGTGTGTGTGTGTGTGTGTGTGTGTGTGTGTGTGTGGTAAATACGCATGATACAAAATCCCCGTGTAAGCAGGGTTGGGCGGTATGATCTATCATTTATATCACCGTATAATTTAAAGCATGGACGGTACCAGTACAGAATATATCACTGTATATATGTTTTTCTTTAAATTCTAATCTAAATTCTTCTGCGAAGGTAAAGCACTGGTATGACAACCACATAGCAGGTATTACACTACTCTCAAATGTATTACTAGGACATACTTCACATACATTACAGAGGTCGTTTTAGACCATTAAATGTGCAAAACTGGAATAATAAACAGAAAAATAGACAAACTCTTTTCCCAAGTATGTCAAGTATAACCACAACTTATAACCACTGTCGTCTGACATGATTTGTAGATGATAATTTTCTGGTTGTTGTCTGACTTTTTAAACTTAAACCATGCCCATATAATGGCAGTTGCACCAGTCTTTTTTCCACCTCCTCTTCATTGTGTGCACTGTAGTAAACTGTTACACCAAGCTAAAACCAAAGCTGTCTGGTTAGCTTACTTTGCTATATATCTTTAAATGTGGAAAAGCTCTGATGTACTTTTATGTTTTGTTGTAAGTAGGGATGGGCTGATGGCTGTAGCGTTGCCTCTGTAGGAGACCTGTAGGAGACCGACTGTTACACAATGTATCAGGAGGTGTGTGAATGTGAGGATGTTTGTGTGTGTGTGTGTGTCTGCCAGTTCAGGACATTACACCCAGCGGTTCTCATGAGGACTCATATGCTGAATTCCTTTTTTATTAAAACCAATAGACCCCATGGGCAGGTTCACATCACATGAGGTGGTGGTATGTGTGTGTGTGTATGTGTGTGTGTGTGTGTGTGTGTGTGTGTGTGTGTGTGCGTGTGCGTATGCGTGTGTGTGTGTGTGTGTGTGTCCTGTTTGACCAGACCTTGTTGATAAAACATTGTCATTTCCTCACACACATTCCCTGATTATTGAAACACAGGGGGGTCTGTCCAGATAGCTGTGGCAAAACATGGATAATAACACAAACATAAAGACAGATAGGCTTGTTACAAAAAGGTACTGGGAAAATAAGGTGTATTAACTGTGTGGAGATAAGGAAATTTAAGATTTTTACACCACCTACATGCACCATTTTCTGGCTTCTATCCTTCCTCTTTCTCTCAGCCATGTCTTCTTTGTGCATCCCTTTCTTTATAACCCTTCTCTCCTCCACCCTCATATCCTCGTTGAGTATATTATATAATATGTGGGAGTGATGAGGAATGGATGTAAAGCCAGATTTGCCTTTAAGGAAATTAAAATATAGCAGAAGCAAAAAGGGAAAAAAGGTGGAGAGCGATACAGAGGAGAAGACAGAGACAAAGAAATGTCTTCAGGACACAAAGAGAAACCGATATAAAGAACAAACATCAGCTGAGCCCGGCGAGAGAACAGGGAGCCATGTGTATTAAGGCAATGTGGGGTGCATGATGATGTGATGGTTGGTTGCCGTGGTAACGATGCCATGGGGGGTAATGGTTGCTATGACTCCTGCAACTAAGGCGTGGAGGGAGGTGCCCCCGGTTCTTGCGGCTCGCTGGCCCGGATGCAGGACTGCAGATGGCCCTGTGTGTGTGTGTATCTGTGTGTGAGTGTGTGTGTGTGTGTGTGTGTGTGTGTGTGTGTGTGTGTGTGTGTGTGTATGACTGTGTGTGTGCAGATGGCCACGATCTAGACCTGTCCTTCAGAATACGGCAAAAGAAGACAAAGACCCGCACTCTCAGCATCCCTGCGCTTTGGTTGCTATGGTTACGCTGATTCCCTTTTTCTCTCCTCTCTCTGTAACTCCCCCTGTCTCTAAAATCCCACTACATCAGTCACATAAACCACATTGCGGAGGTGTGACCTACATCAGACACTCGGGGAAACACACACACACACACACACACACACTGTCTGGAAGCCGTACAGCTACAGATGGATCTTAAAGAACCTCAAGCAGAGCTGAAGACAGGATTTTAGAAGCACTGAGGTCACGAGCCCCAAATCCTCCCATCAATCCTCAAAGCACGTTTTTAAGACCAGAGGATACATACTGTATACAGTATCAGTGCACTTCAATATATAGTGCAGAAAAAATATTATCACCCAGGGCAGTTGTTTCTAACTCCCGTCAATCAGGCTAATTACACAAAACGAAACTGGGACAAAACTATAAGCTCTGGATCAGCTGAATCAGGTTGATGAATTCCTTGCCAGAGAAAAACTGTTGACTCAAAGCTTGAACTGGTATAATTATAGCCAGAATCTCTTATTTTTGTTGCACAACTCTGTCTTTTATAATGATAATTAATGACCCCAAATCCTCGAAAAATCTACATAGCTTTCTATCTAGAAATATTGTCATCTAATTTTTATACACTTTTCTGTTATTGGGTTTGAATTGGGTGTGCTCATGCTCAAACATTTATTATGAAAATTACACAACTTAAGACACAAACCAACCATAAAATAATCCATGTTGTCCCACTAAACAGGTGCAATAAAACTTCTCTGCTCCAGCTTCATCAGCCTGTAGTTATGTCTGAACCAACTGAACAAGAGGGAAGTGAAGTCATTATGTCGCTCCAGACTCTTTTGACAAATGCACCAATTTTACCTTGCAGAAATCAATTAAGTTTATCAAATCAAAAAGGTTTGTACGCTATATTTAGAATATTTTCATTGCTTTACTTTGTCTTCAGACAGTTCTCTCCAATGGGTAACTGAAGCAGCCATCTATGTTCTCTTCAAAGCTTCCTGACTCTTTTGACAAAAACAATAATTTCCCCTTTCGGGACTCAAGACTTGCTGGTCTACTGTTGCCTCAATCTGGGTTGTTTGTGTCAAAGAAGTCCGGTGGCTTTGAAGAGAGCATAGGTCACGTATAGATCAATGAACAACAACTATGTCTTGGTTGCACTAGTTGATCATTTTCAGACATTTCTCTCTGAAACCGTCAAAATAACCCTGATTAGCACTCAGCACAGCTCTTAATGCCACAAAAGGCAGCCTCGTGGAACAATGCAGCTGTCCAGCATGCAGCATGTGTTGCAGTGAACATCGATCGCTGCAGATGTGATAAATATTATGCGTGTGTGTAGAATACTTAATCAGGCTTTGTCTCTGATGCCAGGGTCCTGCTGCCTGTTGTGTAAACGACACATCATTTAGCACCTCATTAATACCTCCCTGGATTAACAGCTTAATCAATACTACTGTAACCAACACACACCACCAATCCATTTGTATCAGACAGCTCTGTGTGTGTGTGTGTGTGTGTGTGTGTGTGTGTGTGTGTGTGTGTGTTACTTACCACTATGGCTGAGTTTCTGCGGGAGCCGATGGGAGTGGTAGGGAGGGAGTTGAGGGTGGGACTCGTGTTGAACTCTTCAGAGCTGAGGTTGTCTGAGCCGTCACTCAAACCGCTGCTGATGGAGCTGCTCTCATCCCAACTGAAACAAACAATGACAAAGACAATGTGTCAGATAATATCCATCTATTAAAACTAGGGCTGAACAATTAATAGAAATATTTCCAAAATCACAATATGGCCAAGTGCAATATCCACATTGCAGGAGCTGCATTTTTCTGCTGAAGGTAAAATGCATCACAACATATCATTATAAATGAACCATTGTGGTGCTAAAGAGATTGTTTGGTACCGACCCCAGCAAAAATCACCATCAACACATCACCAGATTTTCTTCAGTGAAAATGAAATGCAAAAAATACCATTCCGACTAAAATCCAGACTCCTATCACAATGACAATATCTATCATAATAATGCAGTATGATTTTTTTTTTTTTTTGCTCGTCATTCAGCCCTAATTAAAGCAGTGATTCTCAAGCATGTAATGCAGGAGGTGTGTCTGCAGTTATCAGTGGGTATGTGGAAATATTGTGGAGTAGTTCGTAGCTCAACAAATTAACAAAAACAAAAAAGAAACTGCTATTTCATTAACTAAATAGATATCTGAATATTGAGTCAGTGAGTGAAAATTTGGTAGAAGTCTAAACAGGTAGTTAAAAGTAATGGTTAAATAATTAAAGCAATGAATATACAATTCAAAAAGCTGGCTAAAGCTAATGGAGAGCAGTTAAAATAGCTAAATGTCCGTGAATGTTCTCATTTGTCCAGGTCATTGTAAGCCAAAGCAAGATTAAATCGAAAGCAACTGGACTTGTTCAAAAAGCCTTTTCTGAAGACGTTTTGCCTCTTATCCAAGAAGCTTCATCAGTTCATGCCTGTCAGACTAGTTCATGCCTGTCAGACTAGTCAGAGCTAGCTAAAAGTAACTGACAGTGCTACATTTGCTAGCTTAAAGTCAGATTTAGTTTTAAAATAGTTATCTAAAAGTCAAAAAAGTATCTAAAAGTCAGGAATAAATTATTACAATAAAAAGCTAGTATAAACGTAACAGATAAAGAGTTGAAATTGCTTGTTTAATGTAATGGTTGAAAAAGATATAGCTAAAATAATGAACATGCAGTTCAAATAGTTAGCTCGAACTAATGGAGAAACAGTTTCAAGAGTTAGCTAGGTTAGTAGCTAGTGGGTAAGTAATTAGATTGTAGACTGACAAAAAGAGTTGCACTTGATGGCTTAAAAGTAATAAATGATTAAAATTGTTAGCTAAAAGTCAGGGATAAATGGTTAGAAATGGTCAGACAGCTGCTGTAAACATATCAAATAAACACTTGAAACAAAACCGATGGATAAATATCTAGTTTCTGTCACCAGTAGTACAGATGTAAACTTAACCAACAAACCTAAACACTGACAGTTTGTATATAAATTGTATGTAACTGCATGAAAACATATTGTAACACTTATACACTTCATAGCGTTAAAAAATGATCACATTTGGATCATGGTGGGCATTTTAAAAGGGTATTTGAGTTCAACTGGTAGGGCTGTGGTGGTGGTAAAAAACAGGTTGAAAACCACTGGACCACATCTTCCAGTCCACCTTCTCAGTCCTACACAACAAATTTACAATCATCTATGAGCAAAAGTGAGTTTCATCAGCCTTTTAAAAGTTTATCCATGTCACAGTTGTGGACTTCGTGTACTGCAGTAATTAGGTTAAATCTAGACAGATGGTAGAGGTTGTCTCCAATTTTCGGTGATTTGTGAACAAATTTGGCAAAGTAATTGAGTAGGGACTCTTTGAACCAGTAAACCTGAGTTAAAGCCCCAATACGATCAAGCATCCACTTCTCTGCACGTCCTTGATCAGGACACAGAGTCTTCAAGGGCTTACAGAAGATAATTCTGCTTCCCTGCAAAGATCAATCAGGTATCACATACCACCACCTGCTCTCTACCCAAGAATACCTGAGAAAAACAAAGCAACCTGCAACAGTTAGTTAGATATCTCCTCAAGGTTATAAACTGCATGAACTATCAAAGCTCCACCAGCTCAGTTACATCAGTGCTCAGCTTACTTGGCTCCATGTCTTCCAGTTTGTCTTTTGATTAAATATTCATAGACACAGGCCTCATTTAGAGCTGCCTGCTCTATATATCTAACTTTCACACTGCAAACACTTGGCAAACTGAAATTGGGAGAGCTCTCGACATCATCTCAACCCACACACACACACAAAAATAGCGCTGAAGAACATATACACTGATGCATGCGCCCACGAGTGCATACGGCAGGGGAGTCTGTGCCAGGACTGTGAAGTCTGTCCGCTTGGCACACATCTGCGAAGCTGTTTTCTCTTTTTCCCAAGAGCAACTGTTCTGAAAATCCTGACATAAACAGGTTGGGGGTGTTTCTACAGCGGTTAGATCTGCAGATCTGAAACAATAACATCAATAGATCATCATCCTACTCTAAGCAAAAGCACACTCTTGGATAATGCAGACACGGTTGAATTCAGGATGTTCAGTGCATTCCAGGAACTATTTCATGATACAGTTGAAAACTTCATTGGTGTCATTTACCAGCTTCACCTCAACCTATCTTGTCTAAACCTGCTGCCATTATTAATTTCTGATATTCATATACAGTATATTCTGATATTTCTCATTATTTTAGTCATCCTGTTCGCTTATTGTTATCTTGCAAATAACTTTGCTGACTGCAAATAAAAATAAAGTCTTAGAGAGAGTGGCTGAAATTTTAACATTTAGTTGGATGCGTTTTACTTGCCGAGAAAAGTTGAAGTGTGCTCTTCATGATATAACAGGCAATTCAGTTTGGATTTTTTTCCTGAACAAATCAATTGTGGTTGATGTTTGACCATTTCTTGTCTGATGACAAAGATGTGAATACTATATTTACAGTAATATGAGCAAACAAGGTGAATAAGCCTCAAGAAATAACTGGAACAAATCTGTCGTCTGACTCAGTGAGGAAGGGGGCGACTGGGGGGTGTAAAAGGCACATCTGAGGTGCATTTGGGTTTGTGGGTGTACATCCACATGTGTCTGTATACATTAAGTAGGTCATGTTTAGGAAGTTAGGGGGTTGGGTTTTTTTCTCTTATGAGGGTCAATAGGTTCGACTGATATCATACTATACTGTAAAACAGGTTGAGAGGGCGGGGCTTGCCTAATGAGGTCATGTATACTGTGTCACAGAGGAGAGAAAGCGGTGCGGGCCTTCCGGTTGGGTGCCTGTATGGGTCACACTGTACCCTGAGGGACTTGACGGCGTGGATCAGGGGGAGAGGGGCGAAGGGGAAGCCCTCCCTGTCTAGCCTGTGGATACGTAGACACAATAAAAAAAAGAGCAGACGAGATTTCACGTCTGAAGTGGCTGTCACGCTGCCTTGTCTATATGCCAGAGTTGGATTAAGGGCAAATTTAAGATCAGAACAGGCATATCCACAAAGCCGACCCACACTTTCTCTCTCCATATGAAATGCAAAAAAACCCCAACATTCTTATAAAAATTAGCTAGCAAGACTTAAAAAAGACATGCAAAAACATTTATTGTGATCTGTTTTCTTAATTCAGATATTTTCATTTCATTTCAAAATACATCTTGAGCTCATAAAGTTGTTTAAACTGACTGGAGAAACCCAATATTTGTCATGAAAACATGGAATTATCTTATCAAATGGCAGATGATTTCAGACGCTGTTTTATTACAAAATACACAGTTTTAAGACTCAATTAGAGATTTTACAACTTTCTAAGAAGGATGATGTTTTTCCCATAAAAGCTGATTTTTGGAATCCCATTTTATACCAGATTTCTTTTTACTCCCTTGTGCAAAACTGCACAGAGGAACTAATAAACTTTTAACTCATCCATGTGTCATCTATTCCCCATTGAACAAACTAATTTCTGGGAGATAAACTTCCTCTCGGGGGACACAGCTGTGTTTTACCATCAGCAACTCTCCAAAGAAACACCTTTCTCGTCATATCCTGTTATTCACTTCACAGCTGTCTGCGTGTCCGCTCAAGCTTTAGTGAATGATAATGCTCTCTCTGATGAATAATTCAGATCTGATAGGAAACTGAACAAACACAGTCTCTGCTGGATCTGGTGTCACTCAACCAACTGATGTGAAAACAGGAGCCCGCAGAGGGGAGAGACGAGGTCGGGGGTCAAACATCATGGACAGCACCAGGTAGATGGGTGAATAACATATAAGACAGTGGATTTTATCTGATTTATCAGTGAAATTTTCTCAATCGTGGACTGTTTCTTCTGAAAAATGGTTGTCAAAAATATACATTTATCAATATTATTGATATTCATATCAAAATGCTTTAAATACTCATTTTACACAGTTTTATATCATGGTACCAGCGGCACTTTTTTGCTCTCTCTTTACTCTGACGATGAGTTGGCACAAACACCGCTGCGGTGCCATATAGCCCTACCTCTATTGACTATGGTCAGATATAGAGCTACAACAATTGATTGATTAATTGATTAATTGATTCTGAATCTACTGTTAAATTAATCGCCAACTATGCTGATAATAATTTCAGTAATCTTTTTTTGGGAAACGCTGATCAACATTTTTCACCATCTTCTGACATTTTATGGACTAAACAACTAAATAAACATTAACATATTAAATTAAATAAATTAACAAATTACAGTATATTACATACATATTGCAGTATTGTTAACTTTACTTGATTTCTAAGATTTGTTAATTAGTAATTAACAAATTACATATTGTTATTTTTAAAGACCTGATCTAAAGAAAAAAAAAAGTTTCTTGTCATGTTATAGCCTTGTTACATTTATCTTTTAATAAAAATCTAATATTTTATGCCCTCGATGTTGTGTCCTGTCCTTCAATTTTTCCCTGTAGTATTAATTATCAATATTTTTTTAGGTATTATAAAAGTATAAAAGTTAGAACATAAATACCAAATCTACCAGGGAGAGATGCTCCATTAAAGACTTCTTAGATGAGACCAGACCATGCTGCAGAGACTCAGAAAGTAACTGAGAGTAACTGTTGTGAAAATGTGAGCCAAGAGGAACATAAAGAACCATAAGTCAGTCCATCTATGTGCATGTGAATTTCAGTGTGACTGTCTTGGCGATAAGTTAGACTGGCTTCAGCTCTGATCCCCAGAAATCAATCAGACTTCAATGACCCACACTTCTCAGAGGAGGAAATCTTTAGTTCTAAAAGATCTTAGAAATGATCTGCTGAAGGCTGTAAGCTTCATGCAAGTGATTTTTTCTTTTGTAAAGGACTGTCCAAGTCCAAGTCAAGGTTTTTGGCTATAAAAGAAACTTTTTTACAGTAAAACCTGATCCTCAATCAGTGTCTGCCAATATGCAGCTACACCAGATCCACTGCCATGTCATCCAGTTCTTCGTTGGCTCCTGTAGCCCTCCAACAACTCCACTGGGTGAGATAAAAGAGAAGTCTGAGCTTGAAAAGATAGCGATGAAACACGAGGATACTCATCAGAAAAGGGTGAAGTGGTGTGAGCGGCGAGAAGAAAGAATAGAATCGACGAGCATGATGAAGAGAGAGCTATATAGTGGAGAGAGAAGTGCTGTTGATGACATATAGAAAACCTCCTCAGCATGTCAGACGTGATGCACTCTCTCTCAAGAGGATAGTCTCTCAACTTTCCCTCTAAACTTTCAACAATTTAACTCCTCCACCTCAATCCGCTCCATCCTTCCTTCCTTATCTGCAGCTTCTGAAATCTCCTATTTTAATCTCTCCTCGCTCCGCCTCGTCTTTTTCATTCTTTTAGCAGCAGCTGCAGAAACTGAGGGATAATATTAGCACCCAATTCATCTACATCTACCCCTTTCATACATTAGCTAGTGTGTCACTGCAAAGCACCCTTAGTGAAGCCACTTCCCTGTCACATTTATATTCAAACCTACAGTATATCTTCCTGTGAAAAGCAACACAACACCAGTTTGCTACAGTACTTCAACAAATGCTGGAGAATCTGAATTGCATGTCGAGATGTAATGCACTCGCTCCTGATAACCTTCGCTCAACAATCAGGCCTCATCCTCATCTTCTCTGTCTAGTCTGCATAATTTTGGTCTGTTTTGTCAAGAAATTAGGTGGAAATGTTAAGGCATGTGTTTATCTCACCATGTTTGAATTACTGTAACTCTCCTATTATTGGCCTTAATAAATCTTCCTTACACCGCCTACAAACTGTCAAAAATGCTGCTGATAGGCTCTTAACACAATCCAACAGATGGTCACATATTACACTTAATGTCTTTGCAATGGCTTCCCGTTAATTTTAGAATTAATTTTAAAAAAAATGTTAGCACTTATGGAGTACTACATAGCCAAGCTCCACAGTAATTATAGACCTTCTGCACCCCAACACTACAAACTAAGCTCTTAGATCCACCACATAGGTGTACCTCCGACATGTTTCAAGACCTAAGGAGCAGTCGGCAGCCCCTGACCTTTGGAATAGTCTCCCAGTGAGCTTGAGATCTTTGGAGCCTGTGGAATCTTAAAAAAAGACAACTACAAATCTGTTTATAAGGACATTTGGGTAGCATGTGGTATATTTTTGCATTATGTCTGCTCCTGTTGTGTATTCTATCTGGTGTTTAATCTTTGTTATATTTATTTGATTCTATCTGATTTTAAATCTGTGACTGAAGCACTTTGTGATTGGTGTGTATGAAAGGTGCCATGTACATACATTTTGCTTTCTTGCGAATGAATGACACTATGGTTTAAATAAACAACATTATTGTATGATGTTATTAAAGCACAAAGCGAAAACCATGGCCATAAACCACATGTATATGTCCTGTTTATGGAGGTTAAATTTCACTGGTCTGTTGTGACTTTAGACCTGATCTCAAGCTAAAGAACACAGCTGGAGGGAAAAGGACCAGGACATTGAAAAATGTTGCCCTGTAACTGTAATTTCATGAGCAAAATGAATATCAATGTTGATTCAATTTAAGCTGCAATAAATGTCAATTAATCTGAGATGCGCTTGATTAAACTCATGCTTCACCTCCACCTGACCGATGATTTTTTAAATTTTTTTTTGCGCACCATGTGCAAAATGCAGCATCCAGCTGAGCTGCCACATGGACACACTGTATTCTGTCATCCTGAGCCAGCTGCACACAACTGGTTTCCTACTCTGTCTCTTCACTCATGAAATTATATGTGCAACTCTGGAAGGAAAAGCCACAACGAGTCCAGAGAAAACTTAGAAATCGCTCATAAAGCGAGAATGTTTCACACAAGCGGCAAAATGTTTCAGATGGTTTGAATATTTCATTTTAATCTTCCAGACTAATAAAGGTCATGGTGGTCTATATAAACAACATCCTTCTTTCACAGAGACATTATTTCTTTGTTCCCTGTGGTCTGCAGAGACGACCGGAACAACCACGCAAACACTGAGCCTAACTCACTATCAAGAGATTTGTTGAGTGGCTGCTGCTGAGCTAAACAGTCGACTTTTATTAACAAGCTTCTGTGTTCTTCCACTATTCAGACTGTGGAGCTAATTGCTCTGATCTCAACGTGAATGGTCTCTTCTGCTGCTCATTATGAGAGCTTTTCCTCTCCTCTCCTCTCCTCTCCTCTCCTCTCCTCTCCTCTCCTCTCCTGAGGTTGAGGGATGGGAGAAAGAAAGTGAGAGAAATACACACAAGATCCAGAAGGGAAGAAAAATCCACTGCAGAGATAAAGCTGCTTTGCCTGTGGTTTTGTGAGAGCAGTGCTTGCTGGGAGTTGGAGTCTTGCCAGCCTAAGGGAGCAGATTTAACAGTATTGGTTGATAAGCTGCTTCATCTAAACAAACATTTGTTAAAACTGCATGGCCATTTGCAGGAATGTGATGCTGAAGCTCTCCTGATTGTGAAAGGAGGCAGACTTACTGTCCTACACAGAAAGGAGCAATAAAAAAACATAATTAAGTAATTACCTAATCAATAGTCAATGCACATTATAGAGAATGTTAGCGCACTTAAGCAAAGCCTGCCACTAAACAGATCAATAAAAAGGAGGAGCAAAATGTCATTATATATCTTGTTATCTAATTATACGTCACTTTGTGACAAGACTGGGATATTTCACTGCATCAACAAGGTGAAATGGTTATGAATGTTGTTGTAATGTCACCTTAAAGGTTCTCAGATCTGGTGGCATCACAGAGCTTTTCCTATGAATTTATCTTGCACGCGAGTAAGTGTGGCTGCCCAACCAATGGCCACGCTATTCCACTGATCAGCAGGTGGTGGTTACAAGCCAAGATATGCTGTAACATGCCAGCAAAGACAAGGAGGAAAACCACAAGTTAGTACACATGGATGAAAACAATACTGGATTTAAAATGCTAAAAAAGTGGTTTTGTAAATGTTCTATGAGGAGGGAAACACACTCCACACATTTGGCTAGAATCCACATTCAGATAGAATCGGGCATTGCGCTGATTAGCAGGAGGATTTTGCGTTGTTGTGAGGGGTGTGCAGGGGTACTTATTTGTGCTTAGAACAAAACCATTGACAAATAATCAGGAAATAATGTTTTATTTCTCTAATTCACCAACTTTCTTGCTACCAGTGCTAGCTCCTCATTCAGTCTCTACCTTGCATGACCACAGCGGTGCTCTGTCTTTCCTTGCTCTCTGTCAAACAAATGGCACAAAGCAAAGGGAGCTTCTTGGTGTCGCTATTTTTGTCACAGCATAAACTGCAAGCCAGACCCAGACATAGAAGCTGGGTACATGAAATAAACCAAGCAAGGACGCAACTGGGAGAGTATTACTGTTTGGTCCATGAACTCGAGATTATTTTAGACTGACGGTGAAGCAGTCTGATTGGCGGCTTACTTGATTGGCCTCCGCAGTGTGACATCGGGTTGTTTTTCTAAAGCTGATTCTATTTCAACTTTTCCGCTGCACGCTGCTACATTTTCTTCCGGCATCCCCTGCAATGCCCACCACTGCGGCCTAAACAGACTACCCCAATCCAAAGTGAATGGGAGGACTGGCGTTTTCGCCATGACGCCTGATTCTGTCTGAATGTAGCCTCAGACCTCAAGGATACACACAATGCATTTTTGGTGTATAAAACAGATTGTAAACAACTTTTGCTTGTTTACAAGACAGCTCCACAGGACACCTTTAAGCTAGCAGCAGTGCTAATGCAATCTGGAGGGAAATTGGTATTAGACCTGCAGAACCACATTGGAGCAGATGAGATGAGAATATGGAGGAAAGTTGGAGGGTGTCAGCTAGCAGAGGAAACCATTTGTAGAAATGATGCAATGATACAGGATCAGAAATGTAAAAAAGGCTCTTGATCTTGTGAATGATATAGTACAAATGGAATGGTGATATGAATAAAGGGGTTGAACTCTTTGTACCCTCATGGGGTTAAACAGGTTTTATTCGGGGTGATATTTGGACACACTCACTCATGGAAAGTGTTTCTGCAGCCCTACAGTGGACGGGAACTTTCCATTCCTATTAAAATCCACAGTGTCACATGGCAGAACCCAAAATGGCTAAATCAGACGGGTTCCTGGTTGTAGTGATGCCTTTTCAGGCAAATGGAAAGTAGGGCACTGCCAGACTGGCACTGGGCAGTCGGCTCAGAAACCGGAGGGGGCACGCATGAAAGGGCTGCTGAAGTCATTAGATCCTCCAAAGACTAAATATATGAGACTGTGACTGGTGCTAGAGATGACAATGAGGTGAGATGCATTGTCTGTGCAAGTGTGTCTGTCTGTACTATTGTTGTGACGATTCTCGAAATCCATGATTCGATATGACTTTCGATTTTAAAGATCAGCAGATCATTGGTTTTATGCCCTGATAGCTGTCACTTATATTTTCAAATTCTTTAAAAAGATATTCTATATGGTGTCAAGTGTGATATGACTGCTGGTAATGTGTGCGGTGTCATCTCTAAAGGGCTGTTTTTTTTTTCCTTCGGACAGGTGCCGAATGCCACAAGTAGGCAGTGTGGAGAGAAAAACGAATACTGGGATAATCGCTGATTTTGCCTTTTAATTCAGTTATTGAAATTGAAAGCACATTCTAATTGATTTTTGATTAAATACTGAAATTGTGACACCTCTAGTCTGTACAATCCAGTATTTTCAGACAGATCTCAGATGAGCTTGAAGAGGAAGAAAACAGCGGGTGACCTGGCCTATAAGTCATGGGTAAGGGACACACAGAGGACACATCTGCCTGTAAGACAGCCACCCGAGACAGATTAATCAACGATCACACCACATAAATGCCACAGTTCACCACACAACAGGTGCAAGTATGCATAAACAATGTCTGACAGACGAAATCGCAAGAAAAAAAGATGAACTGAGAAGGTCAACCATAAAAAAAGAAAACGAGAAACTCAACAGTATCATTATGGCTCGCTGTCTGCTTCAACATCCTCTATAGGTTTCTCTTAAAACCCACAGTGACACTGGTTTAAACACATATCCACACACACTCTCACAAAACAAAAAAAAAGACTCATTTGCAGGGAAGAGCAGCACGGCGGGCCACACCCCATTGCCAGTGTTTCTTCTCTCCAACATAGTCATCATGGCTGCACTGACCATCTGGGATATAGCATCTAAAAAAACGCTGTAGAGTGGATTTAAGCCTCTGAAATTTTAGAAAAACCACACTGACTGAGCGCACAAGCTCGCACAAAATTTGTGTGGATGGACATTAACCTGGTAAGCTTGAAAGAGAGGGTGAATGTGGTTTGTGTGCACAGATGGTTAACAACATGGGTCCCTGGACCACTTCAGCAGCTTATCACCATGAAACAAACACACACTCTCTCTCTCACACACACATACTTCAGTGAATCACCTTGGTGGCATATTTGGTGTGCCATCCTAATGTTGATATAATTGCCTCCACAACACTCTTAGCAAGAGGAAAGCTATTATTACCCTGCATATCTCAAAAACCACCCACCTTTTTAATCTGGTTGAAGACGTGAAATTCTCTCTTGGTGGAGCCACTGATGGTTTCTTCAAGTTGGACACCACTGATTGAGTATTTCAATAGCCTGTCAACCATCCCTCCTGAGCCAAATCTCTGCCCTGTTACCACATTCACTATATATGTTCACTCTGTCCTGCTGAACTTGATCTGTAGAGTTCTCTGGTGCCTCTGTGATGTACAACCAGAGTCAGTCTATCCCATTTACTCCTCTTTAACTCCTCTTTTTATTCTTTCCTGATATTTTATCATTTATGTTGTTTGGTTTGGGTTTGTTTATTTGGTTTTCCTAGTCCTTTTTCTGTGAGTTGTCACATTTACAGTTACAGTAGGGCTGAGAAACATATTGACATTTTATTGATACTGTGATATCAGACTAGCTATTTATTTTGGATATCGTTCTATCATGATATGCAAAAGTGTTATCTTTTCCTGCTTTTCAAGGCTGCTTTACAGTAAAGTGATATAATTTTCTGAACTTACCAGACTGTTCTAGCTGCTCTTCTGTACACTAAGTGTTTTACTATTATATATGATGTTTTTGGATTAATATTACAGCTGTATTGTTGCATTTTACTACTGTAGATCTTTATGGTTTCTGTTTTTTTGTATCATATTCTTAAAGATCATCATATGTTTACATTATTTGAGAATTTACTGTATGTTATTTTAGAGAAAATTTGTATATTGAGCTATATATCATATATTGCAGAATAGCCTAAAAATATCAAGATATTATTTGTAAATCATATTATCCAGCCATAGTTACAGTAAAATTAAAATTTGATGATATGGAAATGACTATGTAGTACTTTTCACCGATAAAAATAGTTGTAAAAGTTGATAAAAGAATCACCCTGATGGCTTATAAGCAGATAGCAGAAAATTTTCCAGTCAAATGAAGAGCAGAAATAAGAGAAGCTGATATGTTATCAAAATATTCTCCCTGGCTGGATAAGCATTTAAACCATTCTGAGGGACACATTGATTTTTTAAGAAGCTTCTGTGTAGGATTATCCATCACTGCAGCACCATATAGGGCCATGAAAGAATTCCCTCTGCAGGCTGAGCTCTTATTATATCTTGAAAGCCTCAAACTCTGACACACAAGGTACAGTAAAGACATAACACTGCATCAATATCCACCCACTGCAGACAGGGAATACTGTAGCTCTGGTGATCACGGTACACATTATTTATCTGTGATTATATTTATGATGCAGGCAGCTCAATTACAAATGTAATTTAGCTGCTTATTTCCATAACGTAGCCATCTGCTGCACTCTGTATGTTCCTATCAGAGAAACACTTCTAGACTTGCTGTGCTGACCTTTAATCTCACTGGTAAATTACTTATTCCACCACTTTTTAATGACGCCATGATGTTGTCTGGGCGCTTCGGGCACTTGTCGAGTAATTAGCAACAAATCTGTCATTAAAAATGTCTTTTAATTAGCTACCCAATACAGGTTCTCTGCTGAGTTCTACTGTTAAACACTTACAGTAAATCATTGACAAGACGCAATTAAAAACTGTACAAGCCCTTGGGTACACACTAAACAGAGAAATTAATTTCCTCTTCAGCGTTATTTATTATTTCCTCTCCGTCCCGTTTCCACAATGAGGAATGGAGCAACGTGTGACGGCTGCTGCTCGGACACTCTTTTGTGCACACATGCACACATGCACATACATACACACAACACACGCAGCAGTATTTGGGCATTACAGGGGATTACAGAACAGGCTGGAGTTAATGAGCTCGTAATTACTGCTAATTCCATCTGCCACCGGGATCAGAGCAGGCCAGGGGCATCAGCTAGAGGTGCATGTGTGTGCGTACTGTATATACGTGTGTTTGAGTGTGAGTCCATGGAGGGAAATAGGAGGTCACATCTCTAAATGGCCATCACAGAGGAGAAACCCTGTTGTGCCTTTGACAGGCAGATCCCTGACAGCTATGGCCTGGGGGCTCAGGACACAAACACACACACACACACACACACACACACACACACACACACACACACACACACACACACACACACACACACACACAAACACAACCACATCAGATGTACTAAATTGTCACTGTCCCCTGGAGTGACGCTCGAATTAGCTGTCAGATGTGTGTGATGTTAGTAGCTGGTGGGAACGGCAGCTTTGCTCAACTCACTGCTCCACTGAGGGTTACACTAAGCCAGGCAGGCCTGCGCTTTACTGGCTCCAAGGTGTGCGTTTGTGTGTAAAAGAATATTAAGGTACATCATTCTTCCAAGATTTCCTCGCACGGATGGGGACACATTTTACACTCTTAGAAACAAAGGTGTAGACTAGAACAATAAAGTGTTCTTTGGCTTGTCCCTGGAGGAGAATTCTCTTTCCTGGCAGAGCCTTTTTAATAGGCTTTTTCCACCAACAAGGAACACACACATGCACCAAATTTGGAGCATTTCTACCAAAATGAACCCAAAAGGTTGGTTCTCAGCTGGGACCAAAATATTGCAGGTTGTCCTTGTGAACCAAAGTAGTTTCAAACCAGTTTATTTTGGGTGGAATCACTCAGAAAGGTCCAAAATTAGAATCGTTCCACCTTCTACAGGTGCTAACAAGAATCCACCCTGAAGGTTCTACTAACAACCTTTTTATATTCCAAAGGTTTTATCTAGAACCCAATCACAGAGTTTTTCCAAGTAGAAAAAAACTCTCGACAAACCCTTGATGCAAGAATTCTTCAAGGATTCCAACCAATCTTGACGAACCCTTTCTTCCAAAAAAGGTTCATTGGATGAAAAGGGTTCTTTAGGAGTCCTACATAGAACCCTTGATGAAACCTTTCTTCAAAAAAAGGGTTTTCCGAAGCAAATGGTTCTGTGTAGAACCTCAGCCCTCCGGAGTTTACCCTTTTGAAACTCTTACTTCAAAGAGTGTAAAATGCTCTGGGCTTTCTGGGTGGAAAGTTGAAGCACTAAAAAGGCAGGAATCCTGGTCAGTAAAATGTGTTTTTTTCCTTCTTTTCTTCTTGTGAGGGAGGTGGAGATAGATGGACAGAGAGAAGACGAGGAGAAATTGCTTCAGCGAAATTCTCCCCAGACAGCAAATTTATCTCCGAATCTCGTCTCCCCTTCTGACCTCCCCAGGGTGGACAGACAGGCGAGCTTTGCTCAGAGTTCAACACATTGCAGCTGAGAGTCGACTTGGCTCTGAAATACTTCATCCCTGTGAGATGAAGCAGGTCAGTTGAAACAGTGGAAGGCTCCAAGCTTCATATAAGGAACGTTGAGTGTTGAAATACTCTTGGAAGCAAAAATTGTGTGACTGTTGATCACTCTGACGCCAACTGGGTCATCTTGATCTTCTCATACTCATACAAAGCCCCAAAAAGGAAAACAGTAGGAACTGTGAGAGGTGCGCAGATGAATCCTTGAGAGGCAGCATACACTTCTTCTTCTTTGTATTTGTCTTCTTCTGAGTCAGCGCAAAGGGGGTTAAAGTTTAGAGGTTACTGACACCCCAGTCTAAATAAGACTGATGCAGGGCTTTGAATGCAGTCACAATACAAACAATGCCTTTTGAACTTATTTTGCATAAATTAAAAGACTGATTGAGCAACAAGAATGCGAGGAAAGTGCTAAACAGTTTCCCCACAAAGTGATTTCATGCCCTTAATGTAAAGAGCATGACAAATTGGGTCAAAGAGTGTTAGATTTCAGAAGATATTAAAATGCCTCCGCGTGTTAGGTGGTGACCAGCAGGGCTCTTATGTGACCCAGTAACCCTTGACCCCCAGAAGTACCCCAAAAGTCCCTTTTTTTCTCTGCAAGAGAGCAGGAAGCAGAAGAGGGACAGCACTCCTGGGACAAGGTGGAACAGCCTTTTAAATCACCTCCATAAGTAGTTCAGGCTGGGGTGCAGTGCAGTGTGGAGCACTTCCCAGTCCCGACTCAAGGGGTAAAAACTGGGGAGGAGCTCAGGAGGGGAACCCCGGCCGGCACACAGAGGCCCAAGACAGGGGTAGAATTACCTCTGGCCTCCCTCCAGACACATCAATGACAACAAAACAGAGTGAAATACGATATAGTTAACCTGTTGGGTTTTGGGAAGGGGAAATGTTGCACAGACAACTCAGGTTTAATCACTGATATTAACCAAGAAATCTAATAGTGATAGGATGGTGTTCATTTACAGTAAAGAGGATACTGTAATGCTATCAAATGCTTCACAATAGGGAACTAACTCCCTCCAACACACACACAGGCACACACACAGTATAGCAGATGGAGGAACTACGATGTCAGCATGATGTGAGCCATGGTGTTCATGGGAAAAAGGGCAGTGGCTCAACATGTCTACCAAATGCCTCAGACACAACAACTGGCACAGACACGTAAATAACATTTCAGAGGCCATCCTCTCCCTACACAAAGAAACTGTCAGTACATAAACAAATTATGCCTTCAATGTTATGGTAATTCTGCATTTTCTGATGATGACAGCTTATCAACTAATGCCACCACTTGATTATGTCTTAATCTCCCAGATTAGTACACACAACAGCAGTGAGTTTCCACATTGCTGTGAGATGTTAAATGTGCTGACTGGAGTGGATCAGTGGATTCTGGCCTGATGGTGATTAAGAGGCCAAGCAGCATCTCTTAAAGGTCCAGTATGTAGGATTTACAGGGATCTACTGGCAGAATGTGGAAGAAATTGAATATAAAACAGTGATGTTGATAGTTTTTCAATGTAGTGAGTCCCTGGGACCCACAGGTGGTCATTTCAGTGAGTCCCAGAGAAACTGAGTGAGTCCCCAATAAATTAATATACCGTCACTCTGAACTGTATTGAGGGAGACCTATTGTTTTAGTCTTTTTAAATTATCTTCAAACTGGCTTGTAGCTGCTAACTACCTAGCCTGTCACATATTCAGTTTACAGTCATAAACGGTAAAGAAACCAGGAAATATTCACATTTAAGAGGCTGTACTTGAAGAAATCTGACAAAATTTGAAGGATAGGACGAGGGAAGGTGTTGGCAATCTGTAAGCTCACACCTAGATGCCACTAAATCTTACACACTGGTCCTTTAAGTCAGTTTGAGGGGGTGAGAAAAGAGTAGATCTGTTTAGAAAGAAAGAAAAGGAAAAGACGGAATGCACAAGGTGAGAGCATGTGATTCTGTAGCTTTTGTTTAAATCAAATCAAGCTTCACAAAGAGACTACAGATCTGAGTAGAGCACCACTAAGCACCTGCCAAAGGTTGTCCAAACACCACCTCAACAAAAAAGAATGAAAGGCCCATTGACTGCAGCAGAGATACTCTTTCACTTCTTCTGGCTGAGATAAAGCAGACACCTATTAAAACACACACATAGCTCCCATGCTGTGGAGGGGACAGACAGGTCACCGTATGTGTGTGTTTGCAAACGTGAACACATGTGGTGGTGACCAACAGGCCTTGGGGCGCACCCTGCATGAGCACGCACCCTTCACCTGCTGTCACTCATAACACACGCACCCTGGTCATGCCACTTAAAGTTGTTACAGTGAGTTTCGGAGACATTCCTCGCCCTTGGGCTGCTCAAAACACACACTTCACATTCCAGCGAGTGTATTCTTGGGTTCCACTCCCTAATCCTCCGACATATGCAGACGCATATATGCATACCAATGCACAAGTGCACACACAAAAATAAAATAAAACTTAATTCCGCAGCCTCAAGTTTGTTGTCCCAACACGAATACGAATCGACTCACTTTTCATTAAACTCAAAAGAAAGCAAGTTTCAGTGCAGGACATTGTGTGAACGTTTTACTCACTCTACATTTCCTAGAAAACTACCTCTCTATCAGGTGAAAATGACATCCTGAGTTTATTATTCTCCATGGCCATTGAGGTTTGGCTTAAAGTTTTCTCTCTCGTCCCCGACAAGCCTGTTAAGGTGGACTGTTGTCTGGCTGTAGGTCCCTCTCTGGCTTTGATGTAACAGAGAAGCTCACTAAACCACAGGGAGCACCACCTCATGAAAATATGAGCTCTGTTTGTGAACACAAGCTCCTGTGTGTACAATAAAAACGTGCATGTGTCTTACAAGCACAGGTTACAAGCATCTGTTGTTTCGCTCTCAGGTCTCCCTAATGACCTTGTAGGCAGGACAAGTTTGCTTGTTCACTTAATTGCCAAACATCAAGAGTCAGTGCAGTGGTCACATGAAGTGACTTTGGCCATGTGTTTTTCTACATTTAGGCCTTCCACCGGCACAGACCCAGGGTTTCTGGCCACAGAAAAGTGAGACATTTGCAGAGGTGTGGACCTGAGTCACATGACTTGAATTCAAATAAAATTCGAGGCATAAATTTGTCGTTTGACTTGCAACTCCACATGGACTTTAAAACGAATGACTTGTGACTTCACTCAGACTTGAGCCTTTTGACTTGAAAACATGACAACAAGCCCAAAGATTAGATAGTGTGTGACAATCAATTAATTTCTCTTCACTTCCTGAATAAACTAAAGTTAAAGTGATACTCTACTTTACATGATAACTCACTCAATATGTACTCACCCCTATGCCGATGTGATGACAGGTGAAGATCTTCAGTTCACAAAACAATCCTGGAGTTTCAGCAGAAACTGAGGCTGCTACCCTGTTTCTCCTAAAACTCCAGGAGTGTTTTGTGAACTGAAGATCTTCACTTATCATCACATCGGCATAGGGGTGAGTACATATTGAGTGGGTTATCATGTAAAGTGGAGTATCCTTTTAAGGCTATTAGGTCTCAGCAAGTCAACGATTAATACCCACAATGCCAAGATCCACTTTGCTTTGAACCAGTTGCACAGCATCCAATCCAGATGCAAGAAAGAACCATGACGAACTTACTGAGCTGCAGTTGGGAAAAAAATGACACGAAAGATAAATCTGATCATGTACAGAAACTACAAGGTGGCAGAGATGGAGACGCAACATTTCACAGGTCTTTTGGCATTTGAAAATGCACAAAGAATGGTATGTCAAGGCTTATATCAGCATAGTTAGTGAGCTAATGTTTAGCTTATATTAACTTAACAGTTGACTAAATTTGCAAATCAATGAGGCTGGAACTCACTATTACATTATGACTTGTTTAGGACTTGAAACATAAGGTTTAGCACTTGGGACTTTCCGGTCTTGACTTGAGATCTGAGTGCAAAGACTTGAGACTTACTTGTGATTTGCAAAACAATGACTTGGTCCCTCCTCAGGCCATTTGTGAATGAATCTGAAAATGCTGGCAGTGTGGATGCAGAAAGTAGAACTTTTCTAAAAATTTTAGACTTATAAATTGTCATGTAGGCTGGTTGATCAGCTGCCGTTTCAAGTGGCATGAACGCATGCAGGATAGTTTTTTTTATTTTCATACTCTTGCATTTCTCAAGAGCGAACAGGAATCTTTCTTAAAAACACCCCAAAACATGCCTGTGTGGATAAAAACCTTTCAACACCTAATCTGCGTTTTCAAATTTATCTGGACTTGTGTTGGCATGTTTGTGTGCTGAAGATTATAAAGTCCTGTTCATGAATCATGAGGGTGCGATAACATCACCAACAGGTCCGTTGACCCTACTAACTCATCCAGTGTCTGAGTCAGCAAAGTTTGTTTCCAAAACAGCTTAATCTATCTTTGGCCCTTAAGTCCAGAAGCACAACAGACAACATTTGAGTTTGTGTGATGAAAACAGTTTGTTGAAGTCTCAAACTTTCTACAAACGACAGTGAAGATGAAGTGTTGGTGTGCAAAGAAAATGCCCTCAGTCTGACACTTTATTCACTAAAATGTCAAAGTTAGAGGGTGTTGGCACAGTCAGCTGACAGGTGCCACCTGACAAACCTGATCAACATTTCTCAATAGTGTGGTAAATGTGCTGTTTTACTACCCTCAGCCACACAGCTGGATACAATTATGATAAGGTAATTAAAGACGTTACAGATTTCCGCTTTAATTACTGTGCATCGTCTCTAATGAAGCAGCTGATGGCAGAAAGCTGTCAAAGCATTCAGCCAATCGGAGCTGCTGACCATGCACATCTAAATGACATCAGCTATGACACAAGCAGTGACCAAATCTCTGTTTTTATTTAATTAAAAGAACCTTGAGAGGGCTCGGGTGTGACACACATTAATGAATGATGTCAACATCTTGCTAATCAGGATGAGGTTGTGCTGTCAACCAGGGGTGGATCTAGATATCGAGGCAGGTCATGCTGAGCAGGCTCTTTGTGTCACACAAGGACAGACAGACACCAAGTTGATGTTGGACTTCTTTCAATATGACTAATAGAGTGTTTGCTGGAACTGGTTAGCCAGTGATGCATGTTTAATGTTTCATTACGTGCGCACACCCACACATAAACTTACACACGCAGAAACTCAGACTCTTACTAATACCCCCTCTGGTTTTGATCATATAGTTTATCAGTCTTTTGACAGCCAGTCTGTTTGAGAACACAGGTCCAACTAAAACACACGCTTATAAAAACACTGTGGTTGGTGCTCTGGGACTGAAAATGTGTGTGTCAATGGGTTAGATGGCAAATACGTGTGTGTGTGTGTGTGTGTGTGTGTGTGCCTGTGTGTGTGTATGTGTGCCTAATGCCCTGATATCAGGCCACTCTGCTCTAATGGGTTTACATAAGGGGTCAATGGATGCTACAGGGGTCAGTCAAGCAAAAAGAGCAAAGCTGACCCCCAACATCCCCCTTAACCCTCTCCTACACACACAGAAACTAAATCAATAAGAGCATCTTCATCTGTCCATGCTGTCTTAAAAGGATAGTTTGGATTATTTGAAGGGGGGCTGTACGAGCTACTTATCCATAGTGTATTACCTACAGGAGATTGTGGTCAACAGACAATGTCTGGGGAAGCAGCCGGAGTCCTGGTGTAGGAAGCTAAGCAATGTACTGCTGCCGCTTATATTCTCTCAAAAGCAACCAAACTCCATTAGCAAAAACTTTTTTTTTTTTTTTTTTGCTGTTGCTGATCTGCTGCTGCCTCAGTCTGTTAGTTTGTCTGTGTTACTATGAGACTTCAAAGAACCTGAACTATTCTTTTAAAACACCAAAATCACACATTAACACAACAAACCAACCGATAAAGACAGCATTAGATTAGCAACTTCCATGTTCTGTGAGATAAAATGATCTGCTTTTCTGCTGTTGGAAAAGGCTCCCTGATAGCAAGCAGTGTAAATATTCTAAATATAGCCTACATTTAAATTGATATTGATTTTTTTTTAGGTGGGCCTTTTTTGGCGGCTAAAATCCATTTTTGCCACTGACTCCGTCCACTGTAATACATTGCTTAAAGGTAGAGTCAGTAGACTTTGTCTAAGCTGTTACATGTACCAGATCCTGAGCATAAGCACGGCAAAATAATGACAAAATAAGAAAATACAGGCAGAGGGCAGGGTTAGACACTACCACACACTTCTAGTGGGTCATGAGTGACTGAAAGGGATTATGTTTATAGGAGCCTATACATTATTTTTTAGGAAAAGGTTGCATATTATGCCTTTAACTTCCTACACCAGAACTCCTGCTGTTCTCCAAACTGGTGGCATGCTGACTGCCATCTACTGTAGGTAAAACACTGACTATGGATAAGCACCTCATATATTAAAAACCTCACACTTTAAAAAATCAGAACTTCCCCTTTAATGCACCTCTCAAACAAGTCAGCTCCATGATTATACCTACAAATAACTCTCAGTACATTATTGTTTTCAATATTAGAGACACCAGTCTTTTGATGCAGCTTCATGTCCTCAGTCACCAGCCTACTCATATCCACTGGCTTATATTAGCCCACACACATTAAGACAAACAATTAGCTAATTTTCACACGGCGTGGGTACAGAGATGATACGGAGGAGGCTTGCTGCTGTTCACCCAATCACAGCAGATATACCGGCTGAAGGCGTCTTTCAAAATGTAGGTCAGCCAGTTGTGTAGAATGCGGTCCACCGGTCCCTGCAGCGGATCGATGCGAACACACCCACCCACACACACACATACCTGCCTCTGCTGACTGACCAGCAAACACCAGAAAACCAGTTGTCATATAACAATGGGCACGTCAGCCACACGCGCACTACGCGCGCGCGCACGCACATCCATTAGCACTTTATTCTCATTAGGTGATTTACAGTAATGTCTTTGCTTTGATACAGATTCCTTTTAGGCTAACGCAAGATCACAATCATGCATTTTCTATGCTGCTCTTAACAGTCTGAGCAGTAACCGACAATAAAAGACAGTGCTGATTCAACATATGGCTTTCCGCATTGAGTCTGTGCTTATACATGCAGACTATAGCTCCATCTATACGTTCAGCTCAAGCACAGTCTTCACTCTGCGTCTAGACTGAGATTCACTATCATACTGCAGCCTAATCTGAGCGCATGTCAGCCACAATAATAATGAAACGTGCCATCACCACCACCATGCAGCTGTTGGAGTTTTATCAATGAGACATGCTGCTGCTGGTGCTGCTTTTTACGCACTGCTTCCACATGAGCCTCTACAACCCATTCACTACTATCACATACACACGCATTACTGCAGCGTCTATACAACCTAAAGCAGTGTCACCAGCGTGTCAATTGTCTTCTCATCCGGTATTCTCAGTCACATCACACGCACGCTCTTGGTCTCATCCGTTACCTTGACAGAAAGTGCATTGTCCTCCCTGCGCGCTGCGGCGCCGGGAGCTGCAGCATTTTCCCGTTCAGCACGCGTCCGCTCATTCTTCAACCGTCCAGCTGTTCACGCCGCTTTGTTCCCGTTTAGCATATCCTGTAGCTGAAGTAGAGAAAGAGAGAATCCACCCGGTGCTTTCCGCCGCTGATGACCGGGGAACCGCCTGTAAGAGTCAGCAGCGTTAACTGACTGACCCACTCCCGCAGTGCCTCCGCTCTGACACACACTCCCTCTCTCTACACACACACGCTCACAGAGAAGAGGGAGGGAGGCGATGAGCACGGAGGGAGGGAGGCATGGATAGAAAGGCAACACCCCGAATTCCTCCTCCTCCTCCGGCCCCCGTTTCACTGATCGCGACCAGCTGTGTCTCTTCCAAAAAGCGCATAGAGGCTTTAACGCGCATTCAGCCGCAGGATAAAAACAACGCAGTCATCACATTCTCTAAACTGCGACATGTCAAAGACATTTTCACACTCTTAAATCTCCAATCAACACACAAGACAGACAGACAGCCCCCTGACTCCACTCACTCAACCCCAACTGAAAGCTGCCATTCACTTTAATTTAGGGTTACAATATATGATAGTATGGTGGAGGAAGTAATTTGATACTTAAGTTACAGTATCAATGACAAGATGTAAAAATGTTCCACTCCAAGTAAAAGCCCTGCATGCAAAATTTCAGCAGTGTGCCCATTATTGATCATTACCCATATGGCTGTTGTTACTGATGCATTGATGTATAATTTGAAACCACATTCTAATCAGACACAGTGATTATAAGTGGGATCTAATGGCTTTACTAATGGTCAATAATTTATTCATGCTTCATATCAGTAATAAGCCATTTGTATGAACAAACTTTAGGCTGCACGGTTGTAAAAAATGCATTTGGCTGGGATTCATCCTGCGTCAGCATATCTTGCTTTGCCTTTTTATCTCTTTAATTCATAACTTCTGGAAAAGAGCTACAGAGTATCTGGACCAGTGTCCACTTATTACAACACAGGGTTCAACAATTTTTTTTTTCGCCCACGGTTGAGCTAGTGGGTCAGAAATTTACTTACCCAAAGTCACTTTTTACTTGCCCCTATACAACGTGTCTCTTTAAATAGCAGTTATCAAATAACAACAAAGTGGTGAAAGTAGTGTTTTTTGAAACATGACACGCTGTGGTAAGCAGTTTTACGATTACCTGACTTGCCTCAGCGTTCAAGATTTGTACAAACACCAGCATGGCCTTGGTGGAGGGGTTGTCACCACCCACATCCTCTAACACCATCCAACCAAACTCCTGTTTCCAGTATCAATGAAATGCCCGCTTACGCTTCAGCTCATGAGTTCATTTGGCTTTATTTGTCTTTATCTGCCACCATTTTCTTGTGAGCACCCATCAGTGCTGCGCATGTGAAACCCTCAACACTCCTTAACTACTTCTATCATCAGCTTTGAAAAACAAAATAAAACATGTCTTTAATTGTTTTTAACCAGTTGCCCAATTTGGTAAGTGAGTTGCAAGTAGGCAAGTTGGCAATCCTTATTGTTGAGCCCTGCAATAGCATGATGGCTGATGGTCTGATGGGTGATTGTAAAAAGGGTAAATCATTAATAATGGGTCATGGGTTTTCTTTTTAATGCTGGAGCTAGTGGAGGTTTGAGCAAATTTTTAATTTCCTATGATTGGACAGTTTCATTTGTAATTATGCAGTTATATGTTTTGTATGTAAAATCTTAATCTGAAATAGAATCAGTGATGTCAGCTGTCAGACCAATATAGTGGTGTAAAATGTACAATATTTCAAGTTAAAATGTTGGAGAATAAGTATAACAGGGCTGCAACAAACAATTATTGTAATTATTTTTTAATCTGTTGATCATTTTCTTGATTAGTCAATAAACTGGTGTTTGGTCCACAAAATGTCAGAAAATGTTGAAAAAAGTTGATCCAAAAGTCCAAATATCCTGATTTATCCACTACCCAAAGATATTCAGTTTACTGTCACCAGAAAAAAAAGAGATTTAAGACGCTGAAATGAGTAAATTTTGACTTTTGAATTTTTTGTAACAAAAATGACTGAAAATGATTAACTGATTAAAATAGTTGATGATGAATGTAGTTGAAAAGTATAAAGAGGCATATAAAGGCCATACTTGAGTAAAGTAGCTTAAAAGACACTGAAATCAGAGAATTAGGACATTTTATGAAGTGGCATAAAATGGCTATAACTAATTAAAACAGCTTAAAACTTCAGTCCACACTTTCGGTCTAATTATGTAATGATTATTTAATATCACGGCAAAACTAATATGGGCCTTATTATCGAGTGACCATGATTGGACATAGAAAATTCTGTGAAATTTCAAAAAATCGAAATTTTGATTTATTACTCATAAAATCTTTCAACAGTCAGCCACTGTCCAGATGAAGTGCTGGCCAGTAGCCAAACCAACAGTGGCATAAATAAGCCTCAATCAGGATGTAATGAAGCAGGGAAGTGGGTAAATGACTCTAGTGTTTCTATTGTAACAGAGTGTGTATTGGCTATTGGAGACTTGCAGTGGAATAGAGTGGGTATCATGTATCTACCCCCCCTCCCCTCTGAGCTCTGCCCCCTCACTACATCCAGTGGTGTTTAAACACTTTAAGCACTGAGTGGACCCCAGTGACTAGATCTGCCTGTCTGCTGGGTCTGCTGCTCAATAAATGCATGAAGGGTGAGAAAGAGACAGACAGGGGGGTTGGGGGGGTGGTGGTTGAGATAATTAACAGTGTCTTTTCAGTGAGGACAGAATGGTGTGAGTAGTAGAGAGAGAGAAAGACAAGAGATAGAAAAAGAGAGATTGGAAAACACACCCACAGAGAGAAAAAGGAGATCATTAACACACTCTTTTTAAGTGCAGATGGAACAAAGACAGGATTCTTCAGGGTGCTGCTCACCCGTACCACGCAGGGCGAGGTGGGCACAGTGTAAGAGAGAGTGTGTGTGTGTGTTGGTCTGATTGACACATTGGCATGCTGAACTGCAGGTGTGTGGAGCCGCTGCCATCGTTGTTGCCTAGCGTTGCTAATAAAGAGAAGGGAAAACAGTTTCTATGTGCACACAAACACTCCCACACTCACACACACACACACACACACTTGCAATCCTCCTTAAGTCAGTGTGAGCCTTTTTGCTTTTATTTATGTCAACTCTCATCCGAGTTTCTGGAGAAGCTAGTTGGACAACGCTCTGCGGCTGTCTGGCCAGCTTTTTACTTTGACCACTGACTCATGTCCAGACATGCCCTCTGTCTGTCTCCGTCTCTGTTTATTTGTTCTCATCAAACAGTGTCTCTTTTTTCACTTCTACCCTCCTTTTAACATAGTATCTAAAACTACAGTGCTTATTTTCAACTTGTGTGTGCGAGTGTGTGTGTGGAGCAGTAGACCAGTATAATTAGGTAGTGATCTAACTGTGTAATGACAGTACACAGACAGGGTCACTCCATATGACCCTGGGAACCTGTCGCTCCTCTGCTGATGAAAGAGACAAGCAACCTGGGAAAGCTCATCCCCCTTATCAGGCCAGGAACACACACACAGGCACACAGATGCTCATGCAACACTTGCTTAGTCACAAACTGTATATAAACAAACACATCAAGCTGGAATACTCCTCTTTATGATAACACACTCACTACATTTATCTTACTTTATCAACTTCAAATTTTCTTTTCAATTTATCAGCCTGGAATGACTTTTCTTTTCACCAAGAAACTTTCACACTACAACACTTTGCGTTCCTCACTTGCTTCATGTCCACACTCATGCACACTCACACAGACTTTAACTGGCTTCCAAAACTGTTGAACAAAATGAAATGTGTACAATGAGTTTCAAACCTGTATCTCGATCACAAATGCAGAGTTTCTGCAGGTTAGGATTTTTAGCAGGACTTTTTAGCACCATTTTAAGACAATTATGAATTTAATTTAAGACCTGTTTCACATCTGTACTGTGGGAAGCCCAGAGCACCTCCACTTTTAACGTTGGCATCAATCCAAACGCTGTCTGGAGGTCGCCAACTGGAGTTGCAGGAGTTAATGTTGTTGGTGCGTAGTCGGTCACGCTGGGGCAGGACTTTGCCCCATGCTTCTGATGTCAATGTTTGGTATTTGAGCGTTTTCTTGCATACAGTGCAGCAGGCTTCAGACAAGAAGTATATGTTTTGTTCTCTAGCCAGATCTCACTGAACTTGTGCTCACTAATATTAGAAGAAAGTAAAATTAGCAGAAACAGTTATAACTTATTACCCCTAACAGTAGCTTTTTTTAATTAGAGGAGGTGCCATAATCAAACAATTCAACAATTTTTATGTCCTGAGAAAATTGTTTTTAAGACACTGAAAGACCTAAAAGTTAGATTATTGAAATTCAGACTTTTTACAGATCTGCAAAAACCCTGTAAATGTGTACTCAGATATGTGAATATGTAAAAAGAATCTGTCAACACATACTCATACATTCCTTTGTCAGGTTTTCTGGCAAACAGCCAGTGAAAGAGTCAACCCATAGTTTGTATACCAGCCTGCATGCTCAGTCTAGCAGCTCACTAACAACAGACCAAACCCAAATGCTGAAAACATGACCTCACAGTGACAAACTCAGGTTGAACATCAAAGTGTGTGTCCCAGTCTGAAAGGGTGCTCTTGTGGTTAATTGAGGAACCCTCCATGTCTGGGCCACCAAAGGCATCTAATTAGGCTCTTGCTTGGACAGGACACTGTTCTCAAGGTCTGCTAAGGACAATATGAAGTGGAACTGCTCAGAAACTTGACTTCAAAGACCGTTTGCTCAACAGGTTTCTGCAGCCAGTTCAGCTTATGTCTCCTGGGAAAATAATGAGGATATGTTCACTATTGGGAGCACCGGTGCATGCAGGGAAGGATGAGATTAAGAGATGGCGTAATGAGGAGAACAGGAAGGAGAATGATGGCAGGAGGGCAGAAAGAAAAGTGTGTGACTAATGTCGAAACAACCCCAGAGAATAACACGGTGGGAGTCAATGGGAGGGAAGAAAGGTTAATTCTTATGCGCATTACAAACCCCCGTCACACCCCACTGTTAACCCTCCGAGGCTCAGCTCCAGTGTGCATCTTGTATGTGTATGTGTATGTGTGTGAGTGTGTGCGTGTGCGGCATAGATTTGAGGCGGCTTCCAAAGTTCACAAAAAGCTTGTCTTTAACCATGAAGTTTCATTTACCCCCTATAGAGGAACTAAAGCTGCTTTACTACAGTATGGTAGAGCTCGGCTCGACTAAACTCTGCTCACTCTTTTTTAGTTTTCCATAAGGTTGGTACCTCGTACTTTTTTTGGTATCACCTCTACTGAGGTTCCCAGCCAATCGATACTCAAAGGTGACGTGAAAACAATACAGACCACTGATTTGTCAGAGGGAATCGTCACTCATGACACGGGACATCCTGCACAGACCTGGCGTTACCATCAATAGAAGCTGCAATGTTTTTATTTACTCAACCCAGATCTTAAAAATGTCAGCCCACAAAACTATTCCATGATCAACCGAGCAAGTGCAGATGTATCGAGAACACAGTCCCTTCAATATCTTCTGTTCCCTTTTGTGTGTGTAGTGAATGTATAGCAGAGTGAGAGAGCGAGAGAGCAGAAGTGAGTGATGGTGAACGTGAGCGGTGCAGAGGAAAGGGTGAGCAGTGAATTTGTAAGAAAGGCCACATTCAGACAGAATTAGAAGTTGTGGGCATTAACCACGGGGTTGTGCAGCGGTGTTGAGGGGTGTTTATTTGTGCTTAGAACATAACAGCTGTGAAATAATAAGGAAATAACGTTTTATTTCTCTGATTCAGTAGCTTTCTTGCTACCAGCGATCCCTCCCTTGCTTCTCTCTCTCTCTCTCTCTCTCTCAAAAAAAAAGAGAAACAAATCAAGTAAAGCTCCTTGGTATGGCTATTTTGCAGCATGAACTACAAGCCAGACATGGATGTCAAAACTGTGTACACAAAATGAATAAAGGGAGAAAACAACTGGGAGATTATCATCATTTGATCCACGAACTCACTTGAATTTTGCCCAGATATTTTAGACTGACTGTGGAGCAGTCTTATCGTCAGCTCGTGATTGGCCACCACTGCGTGACATCAGGTCGCACTTCTCCAAAAGTTGACTCTGTTTCAACTTTTCTGCTGCACGCCACTGTATTTTTTTCTGCATCCCCTGCAGCCCCCACTGCCTCAGCCTCAGTGTCGGAATGTTGCACAGTGTAGGTTACAGTTCGTCAGTGAAGAGAGCCTGCAGCATCTGAAGACCAAAATAAAGGTCCCATGTGTGTGTTGGCTTCATCCTCTGGGGACCAATGATGAGATATCTCAGTCTGAACCAAAGTAGTGGTTAAGAAAGAGGGATTAACTGGCTTAACTGGCCCTTAATATATTCTATCATAGTTTATTGCATTGCACATCCATTTTTTGTTCATCCTCTTTTCTTTGTTGTAGATTACGGGATGGTGTAATGAGGAGAACAGGAAGGAGAATGATGGCAGGAGGGCAGAAAGAAAAGTGTGTGACTAATGTTGAAACAACTCCAGAGAATAACACAGTGGGGGTCATGGGAGGGAGGACAGGTTGATTCTTATGCGCATTACAAATCCCCGTCACACCCCCACTTTTAACCCTCAAAGGTTCAACTCTAGTGAGCATCTTGTGTGTGTATTTGTGAACGTGTGTCTGGTGTAGATTTGAGGCGGCTTAGGTCCAAAGTTCCCCAAAAGCTTGTCCTTAACCATGCTGCTTCATTTACCCCCTGTAGAGAAACTAGGCATGTACTTTGAAGGCGGTATAGATGTAGAGGGAGGGTATGAATGAGTGAGAGCAAGGTTAGTGGGAGTGTGTGTGTTTGAGTGTGTGGGCGGACCTGTCTTTCGCTGTGGGAACCAACTTTCAGGAATGCACCTGATAATTTCGCCAAACTCCTCCCTTAATAACAAGAACCCTTAACACTGAAAACAATGTTTTACATAAGAAATGATAATGGTGCTAAAGTTGTGCCTTTTAAAGCGGTTGTTGCCCCAGTATCTATATTTTATTATTTTTTATTTGTCCAAGTTTTGAGATACTCACTACCCTTTTTCTGCCTCCTAAATACAATAGAGGTTATAGGAATTTCACTTATGCCTCTAGCACTCACAGCATTAAAGAAAATCAAAATAAATAAATAACTAGCAACATAATCCCTTTCAAGAAACAGTGTCTTAATTACTCTTAATAATCCACTGAACATGCTAGGACAGTTTAGCTTTAAAGTTTATTCTTCACCTTGGAAATAGTAAAA
>JAJHUR010099675.1:0-10266 GCA_027495735.1 Lutjanus campechanus | reverse complement strand
AAATTCAGTCATTATCTACTCCCCCTCATGCTGATTAAAGGTCAGGTTTACTTTTTTAGTCCCCAAAACACTGCTGTTCAAACTGGAGTTTCACAGGAAAAGTGTTGCAGAATCTCCCAAACAATGGAAGTGAATGGTGACCAGTTTTCAAAAGTAAAAAAACAACCAAAAACATAAATAAATAAATAAATAAAATGCCTCCATACATGCTGATCTGTTGTAATCCAAGTCTCCTAAAGCCCCAACATGCTATTCACTTGCATGTACAAACTGTCATGCTGTGCAGTACACACATGAGCATGGCTCCAAGCTAAGGCTCTACAGTGGAGATTTAAATTACAGTGTGGATGATGTCTTTCATGTCAACTTGGCAGGAGTGCATTATTAAGGAGACTTGAATTACACCAGATGAGCAGTATGGAGGCATTTAAAAAAAATCTGTTGTTTTTTATATTTGAAAACTGGTCATCATTCACTTCCATTGTTTGGGAGATTCTGCAACACTGTTTTCCTGTGAAACTCCAGCAGTGTTTTGTGGACTCAAAAACTAAACCTGACCTTTAATCAATATGAAGGTGACTAGAAATGACTGGATTTTCATTTTTGGGTGAACTATCCCTTTAATTCTGACAGACAGGATAAAAAAAAAAAAAATTAAAGTGCTGAATGTGCAAAAGCTTCCTCCAGCTAAATAAAAACAAATCTGAAATAATTCTCTTTCATCACCACAGCCTCTTTCACAGAAACATCTCGGATCTCTGTCTTCTAACATCAAACCTGCCACCAGAAACCAGGCTGTCATATTTCACAGTGACCTTGCATTTGAAAAGCTAATTATTAATGTTTGATGTTTCTTCCCCTTCTCCTTTTTCCCTCTCAACCCCGACCGGTGCCGTCAGATCGCCGCCCACCATGTGCCATGATTTGTCCGAGGTTTCTGCCTGTTAAAAGGAAGTTTTTCCTCGCCACTGTCGCCAAAGTGCTTGCTTATGTGGGAATTGTTTCAATTGTCGGATGTAAATATGATTATAGAGTGTGGTCTAGACCTACTCTATATGTAAAGTGTCTTGAGACAACTTTGTTGTGAATTGGCGCTATATAAATAAAATTTGATTTGATTTTTGATTTTGATTTGATCATCATGTTTTTATCAATTAAGAAGCATCTCAAAGGTCAGGTCTTGTCTCTTTCAACCTGATCTTGCAACGTGCGATCACATTCTCATCTCTTTCAAATTAATCTCACAGCAAATAAGTGAAAAATATAATTATGTGTTCAATAGGCTTTCTTTGCACAGAACAAAGTCAGAACCCCACAGCACACAGTTAATGACAGACCCTGCCATGTATGTTTTTACTCACTTTGCTCTTCAGTTTCACATCTAGCCTGTAACAAAATAAAATATTCATAAAAAAAAAAAATCATCAATAACGTGATGCTAGAACTAGTTATAATATAATTTTATATAATAAAAGCATCTTTGGTTAATAAGTTAACTTAGCTACCAAGGCGTCAGAAGATGAACGGTCTTCATAGTCTCATCAGTACATATTTGTGAAAGCACCTCTGACATACAGTAACAAATTAACACTACATCATCCAAGGCTGTATGTCCCCCGACTTCAAATCTCATTCCAACACCACTGAACAAGGGGAGAGGATACAGCTCACATGTCCTGTAGTTACTCTATAGTTAATATATAATAATAGAATAGGTAACCAGGAGTTAGAAAATAACTACAGTATAAATTTTCTTTAAATTCACCAGAAATGTGAATTGCTCAGTAGATCAGTGATTCCCAAACGTTTTCTAGCATGGCCCCCTTTCAGAAACTGAAAAAAAGCCTGCTCTGAGTATTAGTTACTTTTTAAGCATTGCTGTTTAATGTATTATGAATAGGAGTTTGCAAATTTTGTGTATTTTCTGTAACCAGTAGTTGCAAATGCTAACAAGTGATTAATTAGTAATAATTTATAAGATACAAAACATGTTTCTTTATTCAACAAATGGCTCTGTCAGACTGTTATGACTATTGATTAAATATTGCTTAATCCATTTTTAATTGGTTAAAAATTCTTAAAGACAGTTATTCAGTTAATAATTAATCATAAACATCTGTACTCCCAACATGTGCTGCTGCAGTGTTTTGTTTTTCATCAGTATCTGATGATTTTCATTGGCTTGTTTGTGATCAGATCACCTGATTGGCTACTAAAATGCAGATGAAAGGTTTGGATATTAATTCAAATTGTACTCAAAACTCAATTATGATTTTTAAAGTAACTAAGTAGATTAGTGCTCCAAAAAACTACTTAATTCCAGTAATTTAAGTATTTGTAATGAGTTACTTCCATCCCTGATTGCCATTGGAATCATGGGGGTAAAAAAAAATTTGGCCACAGTTTAATGTTACAGTGAATGAAAAAAAGCACTTGAGGCTTCTGTTTCAACTTCATTTTTATCATTTCATCCAGTTATTCGGTCCAGCAGCTTTTTCTTGCAGTGCTGTAGTTCATTTTTTGTATTGTTTGCATTGTAAATATATTAACTTTAATGTGCTCATCATTCATCTATCAAATGGACTGTTTTCATGTAACATATTCACATGTCAACAAATTAGGCACATTCTATTTTTGAAGCCCATACATGTAGAGTTGCTGTGTGATTGTACTAACTTTCAAATTAATAACTAAGTTTTGTTTCAAGATAAATGAGACCACTCCTGTGAAAACTGATGCAGTTTATGTTCTGTTTTCAGCCCATTCATTCTCAGTGGGCGGGGGTGGGGTGGGGGGTGATGTGATGAGCAGCACGTATTCCTGTTGTAGATGTATTACAAGGACTCCAGACTCCAAGATGGTGCCAATTCAAATTGTATCCAGCTCTCTAATACATGATTTCTGTCTGTGAAGGTGTGTTTTTATATAACTAGGAGTTGCTAAAGAAATTTTCAACCCTACACCTACTGCTTTAATTATACTCAGCTGCATGGTGGACATGCATGTGCTAGTTGGCTTATTCTGAGACAGCTTGTGATTAAAACATGTTTCTATAAATATATATAAAAGGGTGGACCCAACAATGTCAAGGCCTGTGTAGTGCAAGTACATTAAAATGAATGCAAATGTAACTTTTAATGTTCACGTGTGCACTGCGAGCCATGGTGACCACAGTCAAATCAACACCTCCCTTACAGTGTCAACAAAGTAGTTGGTGTAGAGGTGAATACGCCAACTTCACAGCCTTATTCCATCAATTAGTATCTCCAGAATCTGTTATATATAAAAAAAAATCAGCCAAAACAAACCACAGTCATTATAAAAGAAATGTTTAAAGTAGGTTGTTAAGTTGTGCAGAGTGTTCCAATTATTTTTGCTGATCCTGACTGATTTGTTATTCGCGCCGCTTTGGTGCCAAACATCATTTATGTTCCTTGTCCTGTGAAAGTTTCTTTCATTTCTCTTCATGTCATGGTGAGATCTGCAGAAGCCACTGGAAGAATTATAGGCTCTGTCACTGGGTCATTACAATGTGTTCATTCATTCTATATCATTTTTAAACATGTCAAAATTATTTAATTTGCAGTTGAAAGATAAAATTATTAAAGGAATTATTAACTATTATTAAAACAATTAAAAATGATGGCTGCGCCAAGTTCTGTCACTATTCTTTTTAAAGGATTTACAAATGGGGCGTTGTTGGCACTCTTCTTCTAATCATGTCTGAAAATGAATGACGAAATGAAATGAAAATGTTTAAAGCGCTGCCTCTTTCTGCTGTACATAGCAGGGCATCTCATACAGTGGGTCATCTCCCAATCGGAAGGTTGGTGGTTCGATTCCCGGCTCCTCTGGTCTACATGTCGAAGTGTCCACCCAATGGCTGTGCCAACGGTGTATGAATGTGTGTGAAGGACTTCTGATGCACAGGTTGGGTCTTTGTAGAAGAAGCCACCGGTGAAAGTGCTTTGAGTAGTCTATGACTAGAGTTCGGTTTGGTTTATTTCGGTCTTTGATTTGACACAACACCTCATTGCGCAGTTTACAACTCAACATAAATAAATCAGTTAGACAAGGTTCAAGAAAAAAAGATAAAAACAACAAGAACAATAAAGCAAATCAGAATGAACAAATAAATAAATAACAAAAGACAGCGTTCGATAAACTGAAGCATAGCTTATTTCGCCGACACTTTTACAAAACAGGTTATATTACGCTCTGCAATCTACTATTTCATTTATATGAGCAAACAAAGTAAAAAGACAAAACAAACAAACAAACAAACAAACAAGAAACTCTACAGCATAGAAGGCACCACAGCTCATAGTTCTAATTTATATAAGTTGATCATCCTGCTTTTAAGTAATTTTTTAAATATATTTATTGTACTACATGTTTTTAGATCATTATCAAGATTGTTCCGTAAGTTGACTGCTGTTGTACATCTTTGTTTTATGTTGGTTCTGATTTTTGTCTTTGTAAACATACATACACCTCTGAAGTTATAATAACTTTGTCTTTTTTTGAACATTTTCTGAATACAGTCATGTTGTTATTGATTTTGAACATAAGCTGTGCAGTTTTAAAATCCACCAGTTCTTTGAATTTAAGTTCATATGTATTTATAAATAATTGGTTGGTTGGTTGCTTATAGTCTACTTTGTTTATGATCCGTATTGCTTTTTTTTTTGGAGTAAGAGAATTGGTTTTGTAATTGTTTTATATGTGTCCCCACACTTCAATGCAATAAGTTATATATGGTTTAATTAGAGATTGGTGCAGGATTTTTAGTGAGTTTATTGTTAGGATGTGTTTGCATTTATACAGAATTTTTGATATTATTGATATTTTGTTTTTTAAAAAGTTTATATGTGGCTTCCAGCACAGCTTGTGATCAATAACAACTCCAAGAAACTTGTTTTCAAAAACTCTTTCCACTTCCACATTGTCTATGGTGATTTGCACTCTTTGATTTATTGTATGATTTCCAAAAATAATAAATTTTGTTTTGCTTACATTTAAAGATAACTTATTCACATCAAACCATCGTTTTATTTTTTTAAGATCTGTTTCCACTGTATTCAGAAGATGCTCAAGATCTTTGCTGGAGCAGAATAAATTTGTATCATCCGCAAATAGTACACAATTAAATTTACAGGAGACATTGCAAATATCGTTTATGTAAAGTATGTACTTCGGGCCCAGTACTGATCCTTGTGGAACCCCACATGTAACCTTCCTCAATTCAGACCGTTCATTATTTATTTGGACATATTGATATCCATCATCCAAATAATTTTTTAGCCATGAGTTTGCCACCCCCCTGACACCATACCTATCAAGTTTCTTTAACAATAAAGTGTGATCAATAGTATCAAAAGCCTTCTTTAAATCAATAAATAGCCCAACTGTATATTCTTTATTTTCTGTATTGGTGGATATGTTATCAATAAGTTCCATAACTGCCATGTAGTTGAACGATTTGATCTGAAGCCATATTGTTGGTCACTCAAAAGGTGTTGCTTTTCTATGAAGTCCTGCAATCTGTGTACAAAGAGTGTTTCCAGTAGTTTTGAGAACTGAGGAAGCAGAGAAATTGGCCTGTAGTTACAGAAGTTGTGCTTATTTCCATTTTTGAAGATGGGAATGACCTTTGCCATTTTCATTTTATTAGGAAATATTCCAGTTTGAAATGATTGATTGCAAATATGAGTTAGTGGTTTGGCTATAAATAATATAAGGTTTTTAATTAGGCTCATATCAATATCATTATGGTCAGTTGACTTTTTATTCTTAAATTTATTTACTATATCAATTAATTATCTCTCTTCTACTTTTTTTTAAGAATATAGTATTTTGGTTAATGTCAATAATTTTTTCACTAACATAATCTTATTGGGTCTGCAATTTGTTTTGCCAAATTGCAGCCAACGTTTATGAAATAATCATTGAATCCATTTACAATCTCCTTAGATGTGCTTACATTTTGTTGATTGTTAACAAGAAAATAATTAGGACAAATCAGACTTTTTTGTACTTTTATTAATTAAATTATTTAGCACTTTCCATGTCCCTTGTGTATTACCTTTGTGTAGTTCCAATTGATTATTATAATAGTTCTTTTTATTATATCTCATTATACTAGTTAATTTATTTTTATATTTTTTATATTTATTTTCAGCTTCCTCAGTTCTGCATTTTAAGAACTGCTTATACAATACATTTTTCTTTTTACATGCATTGTCAAGGCCTTTAGTAATCCACGGCTTCTCTTCATATTTATGCTTTTTCTGTCGTTGCCGAGGACAATGTCTGTCATGAATGACATAATGACATGAAAATGGACATAAATGCATCATATGCCTTGTTTGGATCATGATGTGAATACACCAGATTCCAATTTTGTGTGCATAAGTCCCTTTTTGGAGCCTCCAAAGCTTCGGATGTCCTTTTGCGAATCCATTTAGTACTTTCAGTTTGAGTTTTTGCCCAAGTTACGTTCTGTAAAATTGAGAAGATAGGAAGATGGTCCGTGATGTTGTTCAAAAGCATGCCACTAACCACTTTACTCCCGATGTCATTGATAAAAATATTATCTATCAGTGTAGCACTGTTAGTGGTTATTCTTGTTGGTTTGAGGATGGTGGGAAATAGACTTAAACAGTATATTGTATCCAAAAAGTCTCTGGTCTTTCTGTGTGCGTTTGTATTCAATAGATCTATGCTAAAGTCCCCACAGACAAAGACACTCTTTTTCTCGACATTCTTGTTGTATATATCGCTCATCTTGTCATTAAATATGTCTAGAGAGGACCCCGGAGTTCTATATACACAGCTTATTATTATGCTCTTGTACTTTTCAGTGTTCATTTCTACTGTAACTATTTCCATGATGTTTTCTACCATTGTTGACATAGAATCTATTTTTTTGCATTTGAAAGCATTATTCACATACAACGCCACCCCACCACCATTTCTGTTTGTTCTGTTAGTAGTAAATAATTCATAGTCCTCGAGCTCAACATCAGTTTCCTTCTCATAAGTCAGCCATGATTCAGATACAGCAATGACACTGAACTTGCTAAATTGTTTTAAATAGTCCTTAATTTTTATAAAGTTCCTGTGCAGACTTCTACCATTGAAGTGTATTATTGAGAGGCTGCCATCCATTGGTACGTTACACTTGAACTGTTCGTCAGTATAATACTCACAGTTGCAGCTGGTGCTGTTGAAGAAATTATTCTCTGGATCAATGTTGCTCTCTAGGTCGTACAGTTTATGCTCAGAAAAGGCGAATGTTTTCAGGCTCAGCTCCTCATAGTTCTTTGCAACATGCTTGTAATCCACACTGTTTCGTGGTCCCGTGTTTCCAGTCTCACCATCATCTAATTCGAATTCATCGTCATCCAGTTCATCGAATGGAAAGAGAGAATCCACTTCCGATATGGTATTGTCCATCATAGTTCCTTAGTTTTCATCAAGAAACAACACATAATGGAACAAGGAGAACAACAAGGCATGACAACAAAACAAAGCATGTCAACAAAACAAGGCACGAGACACAAGCACGCACTTGCGCGTGCGCACACACACACTACGGCAGTGGAACATGACAACAACAAAAACAGCAAAACATTACACAGCAAAACAAGGCAAGTCCTCTTCATTGTTTATCCTGTGATGTACTTTTTGAGATCTTTTAATTCTCTCACCATCACCACTTTTGTGATCTCGTGAGCTCCATTCAGCCGTATCATGACCTTGCAGTTCCTCGTCCATGTTGCTTGGATTTTATTGTTTTCTTAGAATGTGTGCCTCTCTTGCAATTTCTGCATTTGTTTTTGTAAGATGTTCATTCAAATATACTCCGGTTCCGGTCAGCTTCTTGCCCTGTTTCAGTAACTCAATCTTGCTTTTTCGATTGGCAAAGCGGATTATAATGACAGGCTAGAAAATTGCTATATAAATAGTCCATTTACTGAAAAGTCTGGTCTCTTTAAGCTGCTAACACGTACAGTGTGCGTCTGTATGAGTCACAGAGGGATAGTGATATATGGTTGTGTGACAAGGTACGCATTGTAAATATGCAGTGCCAGAAGCAATATATTGCTCCAGCATCTTCTGTCATTGTAGTTTGGACACCACATTCACATTTATGCCTTGACACTGACATGATGACATGCAAGCTAGCTAAAGTTACTTTATTAGTTTGTCTGCTTTGGATGGAGATAAAAGGCAGATGAATTGGACAGCAGCAAACAAAGGTATTTCTCCAACAAAGCGACAGGACACAGCAGGTTCCCCAGCTGCTCGGTTGTAAATCCCCATCAGTTCTCATCGCCATCTTTGTGGTGTACGCATCTTTGTGTTGCAGGCCACATTGGTTGTGTATTTCTGACTGTTCTCATCGACCGTCTATGTGGTCAGCTTTCATCTGCCAGGATGAGAATTACATTGATGGCTTCATTTCTTTAATTTTCCAGCTCTTTAATTTCCCTGTCATTAATCTCAGTGTGTCTTCTTTCTTTTTTATCTTCCACCTCCATCCTGTCCATCTCTTTCAGCCACTCCCCCACGAGTACCCACACAGTCAATCAACATTCACAAGAAAACATGACATTTTGAAACATTTTGTTTGGTGCAGTAATACTGATGCAATGTGGTCACAGATCTGTTTATAGGATATTTTACAATGGCTCAGCCAATTACAATCAAGGACCGGAACTATCCGTTCTGTAAAATCACTTTAATCTGTTATTGATGCATATGTCTTGGAATACCATCTCACAGTTCTTTTGTCTTCTTCTTAACATTTACACTTTCTGTTTCATCTGCACTTAAAAGTAAAGATGGCCATGTGCACCACTGGAGTTACATAAGATAACAGCTCTCACTGGCCTCTGATCCCACACACAGCTCCACACACACTCGTGGTGTGGTGGCCTGGTAACTCAGTTGGTAGAGCATGCTCCCCATGTACTGAGGCTGTGAGTCCTCTGCAGTCCTTTGCTGCATCATGCAGCATATGCAGTGCTGCATCTCACCCCGAACACCAGGTGCGGCTGCGCTGCGGCACTCGCAGGATACGCAGCCATTCTAGTCAATGCTCAAGTTTACACCAGATGCGCCGCGGCGCGTGTCAGCTGCGTCCCTGAAGCGGCTCGGCGCTCCTCTTCACAGAGAATACGCAGCAAGTCTATTTTTGACGGATGGCGCGTCAAGCTGCGCAGATGAGATCATACCAGACAGGAAGTCCTGACATGAAAAGCATAGTGAATCCGGTAAATTTTCAAAATAAAACATCTCGTGTCAATGACGGATCGTATTTCACTTCATTCATTCAACATTACGTCATACCTGGCCACAACAGATATGTTTCATGATATTGAGATGATTATAGAGATGTATTTTTGAATTAAACAAAGCTCCAAAACTCTGATCCATGACTTTGAAGACTACAGCACAATAAAGAAGGAAATAACAACATTAAACACAATTAAAACATACAAAAAAGAAACCACATAACTACATAGACTTCTTACCCATGGTAGAAGCACAAAAATCAAGGAAAAATGACCCAAAATGACAAAGTAAACAAGTCAACAACTGCTCCGCTTCTGAAACGCTGCTGGTGTGAATTGAAGTCGCAGCCATGACAGACCAAAACCGCGGCACCGCCGTGCCTGGTGTAAATCCCGGGTCACCCCCACCATCTCTCCCCCTTTCCTGTCCTCACTTCAGCTGTCTATCAAATTAAAAGCATAAAAGCCCCCCAAAAAATATATATCAAAAGCGAAGGCTCTCTCTCTGGCATGAGTTCACAGCTCTGAAAATGACAGCTGGCCAATGCTGCTGAGCTGCTGTGACTTCTTTTTGGGTATGACCTTCTTTAATTATTTGCTGCTGCTAGTGTGTAACCAGCTACAGACTTTGAGGTTGTTCTCTCTGAAGTTGTAAGTTGGTGCTGTTGAATAATTTAATGTCATTCTTACTGCTGTGAGCCTTAAAATTTCATTCAACTCCATTCTGTTGTGGTGGAGTTATCCACCCCACTACAATATATTTCAAAACTTAGACAAATAAAACCAAAGCCTGTCATGATGGTTGTCTCAGTTGTTTTTATTTTGGTCATTCTTCCTCTCCACCCCTGCTTCCGGCTACTTCTCATCTCCCCAGTCTCCTGCATTTATAAGAAGCTTTGCAGTCATAGCCATTTTCCTCCTGCTCACCTGTGACTCATTCTCTAATAACCCTGGCAGTATATAC
>JAJHUR010099674.1:0-18672 GCA_027495735.1 Lutjanus campechanus | reverse complement strand
ATGAGAAGAGCGAGCCGGCCAAGTTCACCTCATTGACTTGTCTGAATATAATTGATTGCTCTAGTGTCAGCTGATTCTGATCAGATAATAGCACGCACAACTCTGCTGTTCTGCCTGAAGTATGCTCAGTTTTTCAGACCCGTCTGACAGCTATAAAAGTGTAGAGCTAAGAGTTTACAAAACACACATTAAAGCAACACAATATGCTGCTCAGCAAATTATACAACAACAAGAAGCCCAATGCACACAGCAAGGTTAGCGGCACTACCGCTTTATTGCCTTCTCTCGAAATATTATTGCAACAAGGCTGTCAGAGGATCGATTCTTATGAATTAGTGAGTAGGTCGCAGTTTTGAAATTATCATTTTAATATTATAGTATTGCAAGACTGAATGTCGACTCGCTCTGTGCAAAAAAATTCAATATTGGATGTGGTTTCAGGTCAAGTGTTTTTTAAGATCTTGACTCAGAATTTTAAATCTCGGGGTTGAGCAACACTTAGACCCAAAATAACTGTCAGCTCAGTCATAAAAGAGCATCTGGCTTGCAAAGGCATAGTGAATTCTTCATGTGGCCCTCTATGAAAAATAACTGCCCACCCCTGCATTATAGAAAGCAAAATACTGCATTGAGATCAGTCCCCATTCAGGCATTCTGTCACCATCCAAGGACAGTCGAGAGACTAAAGCACTTTGTTGAGGAGATGTGTAAAAACAGCTAGTCCCCCATCCTTAAATAATAACTACCGTTCAGGGGGAAAGGCACAGAAGAAAAAAGCTGGGGAGAGGAGGGGAAGACAGATAAAAATGTCTGCGTGTGCACTAAAGGACCAGGGGCTTTTCCACGCGACTGATCTGAGAGCAAAGGCTTAAATACAGGGGAGATGAAAACAGATTCCACCAGTCAGCTGGCACCGCTGTCCTCATGTGAGTGGCACACACACACACACACACACACACACACACACACACACACACACACACACACACACACACACTCATATAAATACTATACACTCTTAGAAACACTGTGTTCTAGTTCTCAGTAGAACCCCCTTGGTGGATTCTAGATGAAACCCTTGGAATATAAAAAAGGTTCCAAGAGAACTCCCTAAGTGTGCTCTAGATAAAACCCATGTAAAATAGAAAGATTCTCTGCAGAACCTCAAGGCTTGGTACTAGATAAACCCCTTGAAATATAAAATGTCTCACAACACAACCCCCTTGGTGGGTTCTAGATGAAATCCTTGGAATATAAAAAGGTTCTCTGTAGAACCCCCTGGGTGTGATGGGATCTTGTTAGCAACCTTAGAAGGTGGAAAGGTTCTGGATAGAACCCCCAGAGAAGATTCTGGGTGAAACCATTACACCATGGAAGGGTCTCTCTAGAACCTTTTAAAGGGGGTTCTACAGTAGGTGAATCATTTCACAAATGGTTCTAGATATAACCGTTTATGACAGGTTCTAGGTAGATCTCTCTGAAAGTGTTCCAAGTGAAACCTTTATAGAAGGTTCCACCAGGAACCACAAAGGGTTCTCTATTACCCCTTTTCCACCAAGCTGGTTCCAGGGCTAGTTCGGAGCTAGAGCCAGACTTAGCACCAGTTCTTTGGTTTTCCACAGCCAAAGCACCGGCTCCTGGCTCTCAAAACTGGTGCTAGGCAAGCACCAACTCTTTGCTGGTCTAGCGGAAAGAACCACGTTACGTCGGGGGCTACGGGCTTACGTCAGGGGCTGGGGGCGGGGTTATTGAACAACCAAAGCAGCCGAAATCGACAGGCTGAAGCTGATTTCAATTAGCTCTAAACTCTTTAAATATATCACTTTATCGAGATGTTTTTAAAGATCATGCGAGAAAGTGGCCGTTTAGATCACGAGTGTGTCGTTTATTTGTCCAAATACCAACCGTTTACAATTTTGTCAGGACGAATTCGGAGAAATTTCAGCTAGCCGCAGCGAGCAACGCACTTCCGGTTATTTTCACAAAATAAAACCTCCCTTCCCTTTCTCATACAAAAAAACCATAATGATAAATCAGTGCTTTTACTTTGAAAACAAGAAGCGAACCTATCCGCAATATATGTTGCTTGATACCGCCGTTTGGACTGATCTCGTCCTGTTAACGGTATTTGACCAGTCATGATGCCTTACCGGCGGAGAGTCTTGAAGATCGGCCCGCCGTCTTCGGTACACATTTTCAAACTTTTTTTAATCAATGTAAATCCAATGAGAAATCGCTAACATAACATACTTCCAAGCATAAAAATATTTAAAGTACGATTTGGCGATTGTTGACTGTGATTAATGGCTTCAAATGGCTCTTAATACGCACAGTATTTTTTCCGACAGTGTTTAACATTATAAATTAATAAATTCTGCTCAATTTTAACCGTTTTCTGACTGTTTTCTTAGTGTTAGACTAGTCGACTTGTCTAAATTCAATTTTGCGTTTAATTGACAGAGAAATTAGTCGCCAGGAACATCCCTAGTATTGGGAAAATGACGTGACATATACAGACGTATACAGTGACGTAATGACGTGGCTCTCTGGCCGGCACCCGCTTGTGGAAAAGCAAACGGTTCTCAACCCGTTCGCACATTGAACCAACCGCGAACCGGCTCTAGCACCAGCCCTGGAACCAGCTTGATGGAAAAGGGGTATATGAGGACAAACCGAGGAACCCTTTATGGTTCCAGTTTGTTCCAGTTTTGTTTCTCAGAGTGTAAGACACACACCATCTGGACATGTTAACACACTCATGTAAGCACAAAAACCACATATCACTATATACTCATGGACATACTGTATACACACATAGAGTGAGCTCAAACAAATTCGCACAGACTGAAAGGACCTATAAAAGTACCCTTTATAATGTTCCGGCTGCCAACACTGGTGCAGATAAATACAAATAGACACAAACACACACACACATGCACACACCGATGCCTGCGCTGTGCTAAATGAAAGCTCTGTGTCAGGACTTCATCACGTACGGCGCAGCTGCCTGCAATGCCTGCCACATTAAGCAAGCCTAATGGGCTTTCAGAGCAACAACACTGCGTATGAAGGGTTGTACATTCTCGAGCATTCTGTGGAATCAGCGGGACATTCTGTTTGTCAGAGTACCCATGTCAGTCTGTCAGGAAGCCTGCCGCGATGCCGGTGGAGGGGTTTTGTATATACCGTACATGTCTAGGTTCGTATTAGTTTGCATTCACAGATGAAAATATTGTCATTGTTTCACGCAGCCAGTGCATTTCAGAGAGAAATGGAGAACTGCACGCCGATTTGACAAGATAAAAAAATCCCTGTGTGAAATGGGCAGGTGGATGGTGGGACAGAGCACGGAAGAAGTATGTGTACAAAGCTCATGCTGGCTGGGAACATTTGTGTTAAAGAGCTGGTTCCAGTGGAGAATAAATGTGTGAGCGGCCCGGGTAAATATTAGAGTGTGCAGTCAGGAGTAGAGTGAGGTTAAAGCATGGCAGATTAGTGGGGACGTCGAGGAGGAGCAGGGGTACACATTAGGCTGTGAAGCCATGTGTGATGATCCTGCAGGTTTCCAAATGAGCTCTGATTAGCCTGAGAGTGATTTCAGCAGCTCTCGTCACATCCAAACCCTGCCCTCTTCCTTTAAATTCTGCCTCCTCATGTTCCATCTTATTTTTCTCTGCTGCTCCTCGACTCTCACCACAATAGAGAGAAAACATTTCACGTCTCAAAATTCAGCTGCCAAAATTATGAGCACCAAAACGGTGTGGGTGTGCGTGAGCATGTGTCTACACGCTTACAAATAAAGGTGTTCACTACAACCATACAGGGTTCCTTCAGCCTGTCCCCGTAGGAGAGCCCTTTTAATCATAATTTAATTTAGTCTACCTAGAACCTTCTCAGAGGGCCCTTTTCCACCAATTAAGCTCTGGTTCTTGAACTGGTTCCATTCAGCATCCTTATAACCTTGGTGCTTTCTAGTGAACAAGCTCGCATTTCCACCAGTGCCAGAGTGGAACCATTAAAATCAAGAATGTCATCAGGGCACTGCAGAATGCACAACAACCCGTAAAACATGACATGCCTATTTTGGTTCCCAGAGAAAACCTTTTTTGGTTCCACCTGGGAACCAAATGTTCAAGTTCCAAGGTGCTTGAATCTGAACAGGGCCGGTTTCATGTTGGTTAGAAAAGGGTTCGAAGTTATATTCAGAATCTGTACATCTTTTTAGGGTGCAAAAAAAAAAAGTCTTAATGCAACCTTAGTCTGACAAAGAACCCTTGACAAAGCCTTTCTTCAAAAAAGGGATCTTTAGAAGCAAATTGTTCTGGATAGAACCTCAGCCCTTAAGCAAGAACCCCTTTGGAACCCTCATTTCTAAGAGTGTATGTGCATGCCTTTGTGTCTGGCCCCATTAGAAAAAGATTTTCTTAATTTCATCAAACCAAATGTTGCGCCTGTGCTTTGGGGCTGAATGCAGATAACAGTCAATTGATTATTAATGCATTATTAATACTCCCCTAGTGCCAGGTCACACAGATAGTTGGAGGCTTATTTTCACACAAATACATACACCCACTCCCACACAAACACAAAGCAACATAGCGCCAGAGGCCAAATGTGTCCGATGGAACAGAACGTACGCTACACAAATCCAATGTTACAAAGGCAGCCAAATTAGGCTGGAAAAAAACAGCACCTACTCAAATTAGAACTGCACCTGGCCAATCAGAGATTACACAGAGGGGTTGCTAAAACCAGTGCTGACACAGGCATACACCAACACATTTTCATTTTACCCTCCCTCCCTGTCTGTCTCCCTCCCTTGGCTTCTTTGACTCCTCCTACTTCATCACTAGCCCCTCCCAGTAGTGACTGTTTCTCCCCCTGATGCTCCACCTCCTCCTCCTCATCCGAGCTGTCAATCACCCAGCGGCTCGTTGGCACAGAGCTGACTGAGAGCATACAGCAGATGGTGTGCTGCTGTCTGTGTGGCAGGCCACTAGCAGGCCACCCAACAGCCCCTCCTTCCCCTCATCGGCCCTCTGCCTCCTCCTGCAATCCCTGCTCCTTCCGTCCTAAACACACGCACGCACGCACACACCCTCCAGCATCACCTCGGCCCAAGCAGGTCACCTGCTGCCAGGCTTACAGCAGCTAACACACACACACACACAAGTACACACACAAACATAAAATGAAATATCTTATGGTACATGGCACATTCAAGGAGGTCACACATATGGCACCATTACATGCACGGATTCCCCCTTATATTCTCGCCACGCTCCAACTAACATCAAGATGACAAGAAATTTTATTGACATTCACACACACACTCTCCACCTCGCTCACACACTCTCACGCTCTCTGTCTCCTGTAGAGACAGTTTGGTTAATCAAGTGCAGGGTTTCCAGCCTGGTCAGCAAGTCAATACACTTACAACCTTCATCACGTAGCGAACGTATAAATATTACATCCTCATTTGCAATAACCTGGTCAGGCCAGTTACAGGACACAGTGAAACCCACAGGCAATGATGTGTAGCACTACAGGCAGCCTCAGTGAAGCAACACAACATTATACACACTGTATAACCTGGAACAGTGAACACATACGGTGCACTCTGAGAAATAATAGTGATTATTAGAACCCTATGGGTTCTCCAGCTTGTCCCCATACGAGAACACTTTTTGGTTCCTGGTAGAACCTGTTATAAAGCTTCCACATAAAACCCATTCAGAGAGTTCTACCTAGAGCCCAACATGAAGGGTAATTCCTAGAACTATCTGTGGAATGCTCCACCCAGAAACCGCTATAGGCCCTTTTCCACCAACATGGAACCAGCCCCATTCCAGTTCAAGAATCTAACTAACAAAGAATCATGTTGTAAGCTACAAATTAGAAAGATTTTAACAATTTATGTTACAATTACCAAAAATGGTGCGTTGGATGAAAAGGATTTTTAATGGAACCCTCAGGCTTACAAAGAACCCTTGACGAAACCTTTCTTCCTAAAGGGGTTCTTTGCGAGAAAATGTTTTTTAATGGAACCCATAGTCTTACAAAGAATCCTGGACAAACCCTTTCTCCAAAAAAGAGTTCTACAGAAGCGAACGGTTCTGGGTAGAACCTCGGCCCTTCAGGAGGAACCCTTATGGAACCCTTATTTCTAAGAGTGTATAAATACTGAATGCAGATGAGCTTATTTGTGATGAGAACATACAAAAAATACCACACTATACTGATATTTATTCCGCACCTTGCGAGGATGGAGCGATGCTGCTGAAAGCCACAGCGCAGGTGAAGATGATCCACACTGCTAGAGCCATGTTGGAGGCTGACCAGGGGGCAGGGTGAGGGGCGGGGCAAAAGCGTAGAGGCGGTCAGCAGGCACAGGTGAGTGGGGCGGCACTTCCTCAGCTTACACCCTCCCTGAGGGTGATCCTGCAGGCAGAAAGGGACAGAAATAACAGAGAGGTAAGTGCCTCATAAACATTTGCATGTAACTGTATGTCCATAAAGAGAAATTATTCCACTGTTCTGTTTGTCATTCTTGCTCCCGCTCAGTATGGCATTTGAATTAGACAGTGTTGACTAATTTATTCTGCATTTATCACTGGAATATGTGATAATAACTCTGCACAAAACTGAGTGTCTCACAACTGGTATAGAATACTAAAGAGGAGAGGAGAGGAGAGGAGAGGAGAGGAGAGGAGAGGAGAGGAGAGGAGAGGAGAGGAGAGGAAAGGAGAGGAGAGGAGAGGAGAGGAGAGAGGCTCCCCCTCTGGCGGTCAGGTAAAACGATGAGACGGGGAGATCTGAGGCCATTTTGTGCAGGATGGCATGGCAACAGCTGTTGCCACTACCAGCTCATCACTCTACAGTGTTTGAATGCTTGATTGAATCAGACATGCTACATATGTTTTGGGGCTGTTAACGGAGCTATATTCAACATGTGAGAAATACAAATACACGTTTTCTGTATGTGTGTGTGTGTGTGTGTGTTTGTGTTTGTGAATGTTTGTGTTTGCATACGGGCACACACACAAAGTGAGACAGTGAAAAGTGGTGACTCAGTCAGCAGTGCCGTAGGGCTCGCACATCTCATTTGCCTAATGAAATAAATCACAATCTGGAACTTTAGCTCTGATTTTTTGACAGCAGAGACTGTTCTGCCCCGCCAAGGGCTGAAACACAGAAAACAGCAGAGACGGTATTGTTAGAGCTAATACTCCTCCTGCTGAGCTTGCTGATGAAACAGACAGATTGGACTGCGTCTCTCTGTATCTGTGTGTGCGTGTTTGCGCGTGCATTTTTTATTCTTTTTTTTTTTTTTTTTAAGAGGGGGGCTGAGAGGATTTCCTTTGATCTCTCCAACCCTCTACCCCTTTTATTTGATTGATCCCACCAACTTACTGTCCTGTAGGAGGGTATAATAGATTAAGCATGCATGTACTCTCTCTCACACACAGGTTAAGCTACCATACAGGACACACTACACAAAGCAGGGATAAGCGACAAGAAGTGCATCCCTCTCATAATTATTTTGAAAAAATAAAGTTAAATACAGTAGCACATCTTTGACTTACTTACATATTTATTGATTTCAATACTCACACACTAATGCAGATGTTTAATTCTAATCAAATGATCAGATCTTTACAAACTTATCAGTTTGCACAGAGACGATAGTCTTAGGCATTAACTGTTTTTACATTTATCACTAAAAATGACAAAGTGTGTGAGTCTCATAAACTAACCTACACAATTACAACTTCATTTGGCAGCTCAAACTCTTCTTTGAATTCACTCTAATCAAGTGAATTCAAAGAAGGCAGTTTCTTTTTTTCAGGGCAACAGCACTCCCTGACTAGAAGTGAACTAGCGAACTGGAGCTGATGATGTCAGCCTTGTTTCTACATAACTGGGGGACAGTTTACCTACTTGTAATTCCCAACAGATTCATGTTTTCCTTCCAAAACCTCACCCTTTTTGAGGATATTCCCATCAAAAGAGTTCTGTGGCTCATATAAAAGTTGCCACTTCTCAACGTCAATTAGTCTCTCGTCTTCTCTACTGACTGCTTTGGTGATCAGAACAGACAGTATTTATACATTTCAGCAGCTGTGATGAGTCATGATTGGTGGAAAGATCCATCACGTACACAGTGGAAATTAAAAAAAAAAAAATCAGGTCCAAAGTATCTTCTGATGTTTACTCTGTTTCTGTTTGGGAACAAGTTAATCGTACTCTCTTATTAGCTCAATGTCACTGCTTAATACACAGTCACAGGTCAATCAACATCTCCTGCCAAGACCTTTACTCTTATTCAACTCTTCCCTATAAGATCAATACTTCCTATTAAATCTGTACTAAAATGTATTAAACTGTTTTTCCATCACAAGGTCATGTAATGTTACAGTGTTAATTTTGAACATTGAAGAAGAAATCTGTAATATATTCACTGAAATAAATCCATGATATGTCATCAGAGATCAATGAAACATGTTCAGTTGAAATACTTACTTTTTAAAAATTTTTTATCAACAACATTACAGCAGCGGTGTCCTCTAGAATAGCTGTTTTTGTTTGTCCATTTCATGCTAATTAGAGTTCAAATTAATGCTGGATGTTTGCAGAATGAGTTAGTGTCTGATTGTGAGTTGTGAGAAATCATTAATGATCTTGTAGAAGGCGCAGATGTTTTTAATGGTTAAACTGAGCAATATGTTAGACAGGCAGTCACTTAACTCAGAATCTAGAGTGTGTATTTTCACAGCAGTGGACTTTTTCTTTTGTTTAGCAGGGGGAAACAACTCACTTCAACCACAGACTGTATATTAAATAGGATTTCAGCCTATTTAATATACTGCCTATGCCTCCAACTTGCTATTTGGACTGCAGTACTCATTTGTGCATGTGTGATTGCTATATAATGCTCCTTTAAATCCTCATCTTGATTCTAAACTCCCAACATAAAACATGAATCACTTAGAATTACAAAACTGTTCCTGTATTTTTCATTAATGTATATATTTACTCAACAGCACACACAACAACATGGCAGATCCTGAGTGACTCTTCATCATCACTGATTTGGCTTCCCCTCCACCTCTCCAGCCCCTCCTCTCCCTGACCTTCTCTGATATTTACCCTCCTCCCCAGTGGCAGCGCCCGGCTCACAGCCACCGACCTGCCTGGGTGTCGCTGTGTGGATTAGTATGTTGGATGTCGAAGAGTACGAGCGAGGAGGGTAGGGCAAACAGCGAAGAGGGAGAGAGTGCGGAAGCAGAACACAGAGTACAAAGCACAACCGCAGCAGCTGTTTTTTTTTACACCAGCATTTATTTCTATTATGCACAACACACACACACACAACCTCTGCTCTGATGCAGTGTGTGCCTTAATTTGAGTTTGTTTGCGACCACCCTCTATGACCAGCAGCTGAGAGAAAAGGACACGCTCAGAGGGAGGGCAGGACAGACAAAGAAAGAGTAGAAAAGCAGTAAACAAATAGCAATAGACATGTGATGTGGTACTGTAGGAGCCTTGGCTGCTCCGCTCTCTCTCACGGCCTTTCCTCTCCCACCCCACCACCCCGACACCCACACCCCAATCTGGCTGTATTATTAATGGTCAAAAAGTGATCCCCTCCTGTGCCGTGACAGGCCTTCCTTTTTTTTGTTTTTTTTCTCCTCTCTCCAACTTTTGTGGTTTTAATAAGAAAAATTTGTCTTTCCTCTAGTTTCTTTTGACTGTGCTTCTGTCTGTACTTTTCAACAATAGCTCTCCTGTGGTCTCCAAAGATGAGGAGGGCCAGAGAAAGAAAAGGAGAGAGGGAGGGAGGAAGGAAGGGAGGGGAGGTTGGGGGATTGAGGGAGGGAAGGAGAGAAAAGTGCAGGGTGGATAAATTGATTTTATTTTGTGACAAAAAAGAAACCTAGCATTACACAACACTCCATTTCAATGTGGCAGGAAGGGAGAGCAGAAGGAATAGAGGAAAGAAGGATCGAGGGAAGGAAGAAATTAAGGGAAAGAAGAATGACAGAACAAAGAAATGAAGAAATGAAGCATCATGCAGCCTGCGTAAGTAATAAACAAGGAACAGAAGGAGCAAAGGAAGTAAGGAACAAACGAAGTAGGGAAAGGATGACATTCTGTTTAACGAGAATAAATAAGAGAGAGTGGGAGGGGAAACTGCTGAAAATAGCAGAGTGAGAAGAGCAGAGGAATAGTAAGAAAGGAAATAATGGCAAAAGGAGAAAGTATTTCTTCTGCCTGAGTCTATGAGTCAGTCCGCCTTTGGGTGGAGGGAGGTTAGGACTCTTTGGAGGGTGTGAGATGGGTGTCTTCGCCCTCTGCGCTCTCCCTACTTGGAGGATGTTACACGCCCGAGGCCAGAGGCTGACCTTTTGCACTGATCACATCCACCATTATTATCATCACTGTTTCTCTTCTAATAGAGCAGAACATCATATCCCTATGGGACCAGAGCCCACAAAATAGGAGAATGGACAGCAATTTCACCACACTGGTGGAAAGGTGAGGAGGGTGAGGGGAGGAAAGTGGGAGGCAGGGTAAATGACAGTCAGCTGTATCAACACAAAGACAGAATGAAATGTTGGCGTAGTTGCACTTAAAGGAGCAAAATGTAACAACTGTGCGTCCAAAAATGAGTACTGCAGTCAAAACAGTGAGTTGGAGCCATAGACTGTATATTAGATGGGTTAAAATCCTTTTAAATACCTGATCTACGGTTTAAACAAGTTGTTCCAGGGCGGGAATAACTATTTTTATTTACCTGTTTCACATAAATTAGGGTTACACAGCTGATCAACTGACAGTGTCGGACTCGTCTTTACTTGTTATTGTCAGTTTACATCGTTGCACATGCTCTGTGCTCCTGCAGTGGTCCTGCAGCCTGCAGAGCTTTCCCGAGTCCTTAGGGAGGACTCGCAGCAACCATAAATTGTATATAAAATAGGATTTCAACCTATTTAATAAATGATCTATGGTTCCAACTTGCTATTTCAACAGCTGGACTCTTTTTTGTGTGCACAGTTGCTAAAAATTGCTCCTTTTAAATTTCAACGTAGCATGTTTCCTTAATTTCTGATGACATATCATGGTCATTTTATGATTTATTACAGTATATTTCTCCTTTAAAGGTATAATATGCACCACTGTTCCTTAGAGAAATAGTGTACAGAACCAGAAACATAATCCTTTATGACCCACTAGAAGTGCGTGGTGGTGTCTGTATCTGCAGAAACCCTGCCCTCTGCCTGTACTTTATTATTTTCTCATTATTTTGCTGTGGTCTGAACATTTTACTAACCCAAAACGTCAGCATTTGACGTCCTGGAAATGAGACTGACCAATCAGCTATCTTTCTGGTGCGTTTAGGGACAGCTCGGACAAATCCTACTGATTCTACCTTTAAGTACACAGCTCCGTCATCTCGTTTGGAATGCTACCCTCTGTTTCTTCAGCTATTAATTTACAGGCTGCCTTGATCCAAAGCAAATAACCTCATTATCCACTTCTATTGGATCATTACGATAATCACCATGATCATTAGGATCTGTTTGCTTTAGCAGACATGCTCATCAAGAACAGGGTGTCACAAGTCCTTTTCATACAGGGTGGGGGGCTGTTTGTGTCTGTCATGGGAAACATTCATGTTCAGCCCATCACACAAGCCATTTCTGCACTGAAGAAAGAGGCATTTAGGAACATTACCCGGCCAGAATCAAAAGGAAAGAGAACAAAGAGTTTACGTAGACAGTTTTTGCTGCATAATTAGAAAAGCTGGTGCAACTCTCAGAGCTGCTACAGCTCCAGGCTTTCTCTCCTCTGTTTTTCCCCCACTGAGGGGAATCTGATATCAAGGTGGGAGAGACAAGTATGATAAGTGTGAGTCGACCCTGTGTGTGTGTGTGTGTGTGTGTGTGCATGACTGGGCAGTCTGTGGTCAGAAGGCTATAGATCCATACCGTTGATTGGACTAACACTGCAGCTTTAAAAGTAAATTCTCTACTAAGAGTTTGCATAATATGCTTTTCGCACATACTGTACAGTAAAGTGCTACAAAAATATCTTAATTAGCATTTCAATATATTTGAATGTGAGGTATGTTGTGTGAACAAGTGAAAATCATGCGGGGCGATGGGGGGCAAAGCAGGGAGCGGAAAAACACAAACACGATTTTATTCAGTTAGGAAAACACTCGTGATTGATTTAAAGATTTGACAGTCATAACTTCTGACGGTCTGTTGCTTCATGCATGTCTTTGCATCTTAAGATGAAGCACCAGCATTTCCCATGCTATTAGGATTGATGTTTATGCCTCAGATGCTTCAACAACAAATAGTTGGTTCAGTGGCAAAGCTCCCGCTATGAAGGAAATGATTGCCTCCTAGCAACCGACACAGTGGAGCGTGCAAAACTGAATGGCAATCACATCTCACTTACAAATCAGAAAAGTGATGCAAACGGCTGCATTAAATATTTGTAATCAAGTAAAATTTCAGCTCAAATAAACTTCCAACATCTACTTAAATTGGAATAAATTGAAAACAAGTAAATTCTTTTACTCAGTGCTGTTGGGATTTGGTTTGAGTCAGGTCTGAGACTGGCACTTTATTTCAGAGGGAAGTATCAGTAGACTCAGTGAAGGCTAGCCATGTAGTATTAGAGTTTGATGAGACTGCAGAGAACGACAAAAACGTATGCTTCGCCTGGGGGCCTCTAAGTAATTCTCCCTCTGACTCATTGGTGCTGAAGCTTTGTCACACTTGATACTCTTTTGTACTCTCTTGAGTTAGGCAAGAGGGAGCAATACAAGGAAGTGTAACAATAAATGAGAATGAGATAGAATTCATTAATTACTTCTTCACCTCCATAAAACTAATCACTCGCCAAAGTGAATATAATTATCCTACTTTTCCTTTCGAAACGTAACAGACATACCATGAAATATCATTACCATCACCATCTGCGATCAAGCTTTGCTGAGTGGGAGGCTGTGTTTTTACTGTCAAACTTGCCTTCCAGCATGCCGAGGTATGACAGTTGAATTTAATTCAATGATTATTCAAATTAGCCAACGTGATGATTTGGACACACTTCCACTTGCAGCGTGTGTGTGTCAAAAACCCATTAACGGAACACATGGAATCAGATTACTCTGATTATGAAGAAGAGTTTACTTCAATCACTGTCAAGGGCGGACATTTCTTTTCCCTGTTGGGGGCAAAGCTTTCACATGCAATTCCTGAAGGGGACACCAAAACTACTACTACATACTCAAGGTTGTAAGGGTTATACCAGAATGTTCAAATGTTTGAAATAATTATATTAATTAGCCTTTAGTTCAGTCCTACTACTGTAAATAACCTGCATGCTGTGCATACATATTATTGTGTCTATTTATCAGCCAGCCAGGTCAGAGAAAAGACTCCACATCATTTTTCAGAAGACCGAAACAGCAGGTAAGTGGTACCCTTGTAAAATCAAAGGCAAATCAGACAGAGGAATAGAGTCTCAGGTAAGTTTGTTGAGCTTTTGTTTATCTGTGTTATGAAATGAGGAGCCCTCTCTTACTTAGACTTGTAAAAAAAAAAAAAGTAAAGGCAATAATCTTGATGTTGTGTTGAATTGTGTTTTTGGATAGTTCTGAGTATGGAAAACACCTTATTGCTATATTATTGTTACTATTAGATTAAGTTTTCCTGAAGAAGCAGATGTGTAATGTATTGCTGTGAATGTGTAAGAGTCTAGACGCCTGCCAAAAACTTACTTAATATTTTAACATAATGTTTGTTGTAATTATATATTTTTTATGAGTTAGGTCTTCATTTGTCACCAAAATCATAAACAAAATTACATCATGACAGCCACTTTATATGTAGTAAGAAAAGTAAGAATATACTTACAACCTTATCATATATATATATAATTTTAAATATTAATCAATATCACAGAAATGTTACTGTTGCCTTCTACAAAACAAAGTATTTTAGTAAGAAAACCAGCATTTGTATTTAAAAAAGTATCCTCTATCATAAATACATGTGCAACATTTGTAACAAAGAAACTGCTCAAAAATCAGTCGAAAATTAAGTGAGATATGATGATTTTAATTAAGGATAGACCTCCTGTCTTCATAGGTATAAATGCATTAGGAGAAGCGACTTCCCCTACCAATATGGCGGCTGTGTTAATGAAAATCACCCGTGAGGTAATGGAGCAAACAAACTGCAGTCTGTGAATGTATCATATTCTATTGAGTGGTAGGAGGAAAGAAAAACGTCTGACACATCCTTTGTTTTACATTTGCAAAGTTGCTACTTACTGGAGGTCAGCCACCACACACTTAGAGTGATTGCTCCACAGACACTCGTCTTGTACTGAGGGCTAAATGTGTGTGGGGATCGTGGCCAGTGGACCAAACCACTGTGTAGCACATGAGGGGGGATGTTATCTTTCTAAACTTAAAAACGCATTGTTTCGCATCTATAATTAGCGCCCATGCTTTCAATGCACGTTACATTATTTAAAATTATATAGTTATGTTTCCAAAGTTACTGAGGGAGACAACTGTCTGTTTTTCCCAAACAGGGGTGGTCTGTCCCTGCTGTAATTTCCACCCTTGATCAGTATGATAAAAGTGACATAACGGCAAAGCCTGGCACAATCTGACACCATTATCTATAAAATTCAAAACAACTAGAAATATGCCATTTTTAATATTTAATATCTAAAATTAAAAAAATTACATTTTTTTTTAGCTAATTATATGATCCCACCTCTGTACATTTAACAGCTGTCAAAACAAGATCAATTCAATGTCACTGCAAAAAGAAAATAAAAGATAGCAGCTTGTATAAACCCTCCAACCCCCTTCATTGTTATCTTCCAGTTGGGCCTATCGCTAATCTCCCTAATCCTTTTTGGTGAGGCTATCGCTAGCAAAGACAACATAATAGCATTAGATATTATTCCTTCACAACAACCTGATTCTATTACATTTGCATTGATGCTCAACAGCCCACACAGCCTCGGTCATAGTGAGAACTGATAGCCTACTGTTAACACTGAAGCATTCATTCAGGATGGATAATGTTGTTAAGCTAGCAGCGACTACACAAGCACATTCAGGTCAGATCATCCCAACACTTCTCCATTTACTGGGGTAGGTCAGTTAAGGCCGGGGCTCTGGTGTGGTAGTATCTCGCTGGCTGCAGCAGCAGCAGGGCTGTTTATATAATGACACCATTGTGCCGGCTGTGTGCAGATGGAACATCAGAGCTCTTGTAATGGCCTGTGTATTAGGGCCAATGTGTTTGATTACTGACTCAGGGAGAGCAGGGATAGGCTGTGTAGTCAACAGGGAATAAGGCTCCCTCCAAAACAGCAACCCAGGGAAAAAAAGACCTATTTGAAGAAACAGAAGGAAAAAGGGAAGAGACGAAAAAACAGGGAGAGACTTTAATGGAAGTGTGCTTTAAGGGAATGCAAATGAGACAAGGGAATCTGCAGAGCTGCAGAACACAGCGGAGGGATATCAAACAGGGCTAGTGTGGCTGTCAAAGAGGTAAAGGCAAAGGGAAGGGGAAGCGAGGGAGAGAGCCCCTCTCACTTTATTCAATAGACACTCCTCTACCACTTTTTCCTGCTTCAGCATCCGCCCTCGGCTGCAGCTCTCCACACACCCCAACCACAATCCTCATCTCTCGAGTCTATACTTTAACTATTATATGTTTCCGTAACAGTAGTAGTTCTAAAAAAGCCTCAGTGCCGATACAGCAGCCAGTCAGAGCCCAGCATTCCTGGCAGCTGTATGCTAATCACATTCTTACAATTTGGTGCCAACTAGAACCATGGAGGGTTCTACGGGTTATCCCTATTTCATAAAGGTTCCACTTGGATCTCTTTCAGAAAGGTCTACCTAGAAGCCAGTAGAAAGGGTTATACTTAGATCATACTAGAATCATCTTTCATCCAGAACCCCCTATGAGAGGTTCTGCAGAGAACCCTTCTATGGTGTAATGGCTCCACCCAGAACCACCTTTGGGGTGTGTGTCTATTGAGAACCCTTTTATAACACAGCACAAAGAACCCTTGATGAAATAGTCACTTATCCAAGGATTTCAACAATCACTGAAGAACTCAAAAAGTGTGCTTTGGAAGAAAAAGATTCTTTATGGAACCCATTAGAACCCTTATTTCTGGTGAGTGAGAGTGCACATGTATCTGAAGGGGCTTGACAGTGTGTGATAAGAGTGCTGCTGCTGCACCTGTGAATGAGTGATATAGATAGTGTGCCCCCAGTCTGTTTGTCAGCACTGACACCACGCAGCAGAGAGAGCACGCTCCCCGGCCTGCTCTTCAGTGTCTCCAGTGTGGCCTGTGATTTATTGTGGCGGCGGAGAGCTTGTCACTGTTCATTATTACTGATGCAACAGGAGGCAATGCCACCGACCATCAATGCTCGCCCTGTGATGCCCGCCACAGCTGCCAGAGGAAGTGACCTCAGCACCCACCTGTCTTCTCACACAAACAGTGGCTGCAGTCCTGCTCTAATGGGCTCTAATACCTTACAGGGATGGAACCTCTGACCCAATATGGCCGCTACCTCTTAAAGAATCACAAACCGGAGGAAAAATCAAGCATGAATTCAGTTTGGAAACTGCAACTTTGCCGTGGCAGAGGTGAGGAGGGATGTGACGATAACCACATAATCCCAATACCATGGTCATGTGATGCAGGGCTGCAACTAAGGATTATTTTATGGCTAATTTGTCAGTTAATTATTTTTTTGATTAATAATTGTTTCTTTTAAAATGTCAGACAACTGTGAAAAATGTTGATCAGTGTCTCCTTACAGTCCTCAGATGTCTTGTTTTGCTCACAAGCCAAAGATATTCAGTGTACTGTCAAAGAGGAGTAAAGAAACCAAAAAATGTTCACATTTAAAAAGCTGAAATTAGAGAATGTGGACTTTCATCTTCGGAAATTATTCAAACCGATTAATTTTTTATGAAAACAATTGGCAATTAATTAACCAATCGATTAATAATTGATTAATTGTTGCAGCACTAATGTGATGCCTACTGCAGGGTTGAGCTAATTACCGTCATCACATCAAATCACATCACACGTCATGAAATTTTAGTGTGTCAATCTCATGTTGACATCAGCGCACGGCTCTGTTAATACACCTAATGATCAGCGCTGTCACACAGAAGCTGGGAACACAGACTCTATGTGGTCGAACTCTACAGAAGACATTGGATTTATCATTACTGATATATTTTACCATGTCTCCAAAAGAAAGACACTGCAGTTCAAGGGTGGATTACAAAACTTCTGAAAGGAATAACATCATTATCAATACTAGCCTTTCCTGCTCCACTTACTTCAAGGCTGACCCTTTCACTTTTCAGTTGGGAAATAATGAACCAGACTTTTCCTGGTTTTGAGAAGCTGCAGTGTTTATTAACTGACACACTACAACTTGAACTGTATATTTACTGCCACAATGACAACTTCCTGCTAAATTTAAAGTTCCTGCTCCACTATGAGAGGCAACCTTAACTCATCTGCTGCTTGCTCTCCCTTAATTGCACACTTCACATGCCTACGCACTTACACTACTCTTATGACAATATGCTTCAATAAAGTCCAATAAGGCGGACGTTTAGCTCAGTGGGTAGAGCGTCCGACCCATGTATGGAGGCTGGAGTTCTCTGCAGCGGCCGCTGGTTCAACTCCCACCTTCGCCCCTTTGCTGCGTGTCATCCCCTCTCTCTGCCCTGTTTCCTGTCTCCTCTTCAGCTGTCACTATAAATACAGGCACAAATGGCCAAAAAATAACTTTAAAAAAATAAAATAAATAAAGTCCAATAAAACACAATTATTAAAGCACTCATTGCAATATGTTGCTTTGCCACCGTGGTAAGAAAAAATGATACCGCCACAGCCCTAGAGGTGAGCGGCCTCATTTTTGTAATCTAAATATAAAGAAATCTATCTAAAAATCATCTAGAGGACACAGAAAGTTGAGCAGCACAATTTGTGCCACATCTGTCTGCACGGAGACGTATGACTTCATCTCAATTCTGGCTTTTGACTTTTTCTCTCACGCTTTCTACTCCATTTCTTTCCCCCTGCTTCCCAACCTCACAGTCAAATTAGATATCCTCCATATCAGTCAACCTGCGCTGTCAACTTTGTCAGCATGAGTTGCGTTGCAAATCAATAGGAGGAAATGAATAATTCACTGTGACCATTAAGTCTACACAACAAGAGTGATAACTGCCGGCCCTGACATTAATCTTATGAGCCACCAACAATGGATTATGATATAACATGATAATGTTATGAAATTGTACTCTCTGGTGAATCTTGCTCCCTCCCGCCCTTTGCATTGAGCTGTTCCCAGATGTCACTTGGCTGTGACTGGCAGGCTGCCACCCCGAGTGCCTGTGCACCGCCAGGCCCGGCTAGATCCATCTTCATTAAGGACAGAAGCGCTGTGAGTTGTGTGTGTTATTATCAGTGTCTATTAATCTGAAAGCTCCAGCAGGGCAACTACCGCCTCACTGTTGCGCTACTGTACACCATAGCCAGGCATCCGCTATGTACACACACACTACGGATGCACAAACA
>JAJHUR010099672.1:7170-30174 GCA_027495735.1 Lutjanus campechanus | reverse complement strand
AAGAGACATGTGTGTGTGTGTGTGTGTGTATGTGTGTATGTGTGTGTGTGTGTATGTGTGTGTGTGTGTGTGTGTGTGTGTGTGTGCGACATCAATTACAGAATCTGTGATTCATATCAAAATAAAGACAGAGTCCAGCAGATTTTGTCCACATGATGCACATTGTCCAGAGCTTTTATATCATCCTCTGATGTACTGTTAAGACTGACAGAAGCAACTTCAATACACAGTTTTGGATGAATAGAGACAGAGGAACAAAAATTAGCATGCAAATGATCTTTATTTTAAAAAGAAAAAATAATTATCTTTAATCTGACCTCTTTATATTCATGAATGAGTTTTAAATGAGCGTCCCAACAGCCACAACAAAGCGTAGCTGATGCATGAGTCAAAACCTGCGTGAGACTGGTAAAAGTTTCTTCTCTTGTTAAGTTATTAAAAATACATACACAATGAGTTATAAACCACATGATGAAGTAAGCTAAAATGCAGTCTTCGCAGTTACACACAGGACATAAAAACAACCAACAATAACAGAAAAATATGAATTACCCTAAAATGAGAAAATGAAAATCATGCACTGCTGTAATCTATCTTTAAATAAAGAAATAAAAATAAAAACTTTATTATGAAAAATCTAAAAATAAATAAATAAAGTTTTAAAAACTATATTTTACATAATTTAAACATAGATATGCTACAAATTGTTGCTAATATTACTGTCCTTAATATTAGTGCATGCAGCCAAGTTACCTCTGATTTGCAGGTAAAAGTTAAGTGGTCATGATTATTTCCCTGATAGATAATTGTTTAAAAATGAATTAAATTAGTTAAATCATCCATTTTTGAAAGAAACATTATATTTTTGTTTCATGTCTTTTAATGACCAGAACCATAGGGTCACGTTTGGTCAGTGTAGCATGATAGTCCACTGTTGGTAACATAGGAGTGTGTGTGTGTGTGTCTTACTCTGAATCTCTATTACTCTCTCTAGTGAGGCGCAAGCTTTTGGACATGGCTTCTCCTGAGGCCACTGAAACACAGAGTCACACTGAGAGAGACAGAGAGTGTGTGTTAACAGCAATGCATGAAATTAATAAAAACACATCCAGCAAACACAAAACTCATCACATGAAAACAACACAACCCGTCTCATCTATATATACTGATCTGCTGTGTCTGAAGGAACAGTTCAACATTTTAGGAGTGTTCATATCACAACCCACAAGAGTGATGTGAGGGTCAGTGTTAATCTTGTGAGCTTGAGTCGTGACATGGTTAGCCTAGCTTAGCATAATGATCAGAAGCAGCGGCAAACAGCTGCCCAGCTTGGCCCAAAGTAAAAAACTGCCAATGAGAACCTCTAAAGCTCACTAATTAACAAAGGCTATCTCACTTGTTTAACAGAAAACATAAAAAAACTATTTGTAGTTTTGGATTAGTTTCATGCTGGAATTATTTCTTGATTAGCAACAAATTTATCCATCCATGTAACATTTTTGTGCAGCTTCTCCATCTATACACTTGTGTTTCTCAGCAAGACTGACGATCTCAGCTGTGAGACTTTTGGTCTCAACTTAAAATGGCAATATATGGTGTTAGTGAGTTGACATCTGCTTGTTATCACCTGCATTTCAGCACTTATTTGAGCTGCTCTACGATATAAAACACAGTGTGAGAGCTGGAAGACAACTGTGTGGAGAGACTCTATGACAGTCTGATGGTCAGTATTAGTGGTTGTAGTTCTCCCACACAGTCATGGTGACTTGTCAAAATGCGTTGGTATGAGTTGTGTTTTTCTATATGACTGACTAGCCGTGGGATTAACCACCTGCACACAGTGCTGGAACAGAAAAACTGATTTTGCTGCTGCAAACCAAATTCCAGGCAGGAAATGAAGACTAAACAGAGCTGAGATCTTAAATCAGCACTTGGATCTTACCGTTTGAAGCTTTGGTATTCTCGATACTATCAAATGTTAGTATTGTATTGTTTTTAAACCTATGTATTAAAATATCAGTACTTGTGATGACTAATTGCCATAACTTCTGGGAAAAAATATGTCAGAGTGAGGAAGGAAGTCAGTGAATGTGGCTAAACATAACTTGAATAAAGCTTTACCTTGTCTTTGAACATGATTCATGACAGATAATATTTAATCAGCAATGGTTGTTTAACAGTGAAAACAACTCCCATTATGCCATGCTATGTCACGTTATCAAACTACGTCTGTTGTGATTGTTTTTACGTGACAAAGACCCACAGAAGACTGTGCATGTTGTGCATATTGTTGAATATAGTTACATTACTCAGCCAGATCAACCAAATCATCCATACAAAGCACAACAGATTATTTTGAGCTTCATAAACCACTCCAAATTAGCTTCAACTGAACAAACGTTTCAGAGGGACAATTAGGAATGCAAAAATGTTAATAACTTAATGATATGCATAATTACTCTGATAAGTTATGCATCAAATCTCTTAAAATTTGTCATAAAGGAAACATTAAGTTTTAATGGCTTTTTAGTAGGGATGATGCCTTTACAGTGGTAGTAAATCTCATTGTTGTTCACCAATCAATGATCTCACCTGTAAAATTAATGTTGAATGAATGGATGTGAGATACTTGACCATTACAGTTGCCTTTTTAATCCTACATCTGCGGTGGATGCTGTAGTCTCAGGTCACATGACCCCAGATTAATATTCAGTTACTGCTGCTGGCAACGGCAACCAGATGTTATGAGATGAAAAGTTGAATAAAGCAAAAATCAGAAGGCTCATAAGGTCAACAGTGGGTTGTCAGATGTGATCAGTGAGCAGGTTTTGGTACCGAACTTGGCACCATTCACTGTGATGGTACACCTCAGGGATGCTGCGTTCAGTCACTACACCCAGCAGCTGTTCTCTAAGACATTGGTTCCCAACCTAGGGTCCCCTCCCCACAGGGGGTCCCCGGGACTTTGTCTGCTCTGAGATCCACAAAATCAGATTTGCACATGTCAACTAAAATCACAGTTTCAGGGCTCCTACACTTTTTCCAAAGTCAAATTCAAGCACTTTTCAAGCATTTTCAAGCTTTTTTCAGCACCTTACAGCTGGTAAATGACATATTTACATATAAAATGATGATTTCTCCTCCTCATCACATTAAATCAGATTTTATTGTCCTATTATCAGCCAAAATTACTGCCGTGGCAGTCAGAGCGATATGCGGCCATTCTAGACAATGCCTGTGATTCCACAAAAAGCGCCGCGGCGTGTTTCAGACGCTTCCCAGAAGTGGCTCTCCGCTCTGCTTAGCAGAGAATACTATTTTTGATGGATACCTCGTCAATTCGCACAGAGCAGATGGAACGGGCAGGATCTGGTTAATTTTCAAAATAAAAGACCCTATGCAGACTCACGATCATAAAGACAGACAGAAAAGAAAGTATTTAACCACGTAGCCTGCTTATCCATGGTAGAAGAAGCACAAAGAGCAAAGAACAAGGACTAATCAACAAGTAAACAATCTGAGCAAGTAAACATAATCAGGCGTGCAAAACGCTCCGCTGCTGAAACACTTCTGAAACGCTGCTGGTGGGAGCAGTCATGAGGAGGACGGATCAGGACCGTGTCACCTGTCTGTAAGTAGACTTGGCTTCCTATTAGGGTTGCACATTTTGTGCATTTCCCTTAACACATAGTTGAAGAACTAACAATCAATTAATTGGTTAATCATTAATAATTAATAAGGTATGAAACAAACGTTTTTAATTCTCATTTTCAAACCTTAAAAACACCACATTAACATTCAAGTGTTTTCAAGGATTTCCAGCACCTGTATGAAAGCTGCAATTTATACAGAAGTCACAACAACAAAACTATTTCAACAGATACATTTCTGTGTCCTCAATTAAATATAGTGGGATACTTCGAAGGCTGCTTAGTAGCTCACAGCTCAGCTTTCCTTGGATAAAAGTAGGAGGAAGAAAGGAAGGAAAAAGGAAGAAAGGTTGGGAATGACTGCTCTAAGAAATAGTTCCAGCATGTAACTCCCTTTTTGAGGTAAACAACGTGTTGATTAGTGAGCATCAGATGTATCTTTACACTTTGGACAGAATCGGACTAGCTGTTTCTCCCTGTTTCCAGCCTTTGTGCTAACCAAAAAAAGTCCTGACTCCAGCTCTGTACTTCGTGCACAGCCATGAGAGTGCTATCAGTCCAGCAAAGCCAAAACTGAAATGTTGAACTGTGCCTTTGACATTCAAATGGACAATATTGTAACACTGAGCAGTTGTATTAGCTGTTCATTTGTCAGATGACCACAAAGCTCACTCAAAGACTTTGTTACTGGTCTTACTGGCAGTGTAGTATTTCCATATTTTTTATAGGCTGAGACAGACCGTCATGGTTCATGTTTCAAAATAAAACATGAATAATTATTGCTGACATTCTGACTGGCTCACCGGGTCTCCCAGAAGCGCAGAGACACAGGCCTCTGATGCGTCGCAAATGGCGGTGAGGTCATGACCGCCCTCCAGCGCCATAACAACGCGCCCACCCGCCAGACCCATCAGCAGCTGTGTTAGCTGCCCGAAACCTGCACACGCACAACACACACACACACACACACACACACACACACACACACACACACACAGGTCACTGTCAAGAAACACTCAACAAAACTATTTGCTGACGTTCAAAAAGATGGTCTCGGTCTGGTCACCGTGGTAACCAGTGCAGTACTCACACTTGGCGGAGACGTTGTATCCTCCCAGAGGAGACTGGTGACCCTCCACTGCGTCGAAGCCTGCCGACACCAGGACCACATCTGGACTGAACTGCTGGGCGATTGGCATCACCACACTCCTACACACACACACACACACACACACACACACACAACAGACAATTTAAAGCATGTTGCTGTGTATGGTAAACCTTTATAGCTACAATAAACATTTCCACTACTAAAATTAATTGTTCATATCAAGAACTGAACTGTTGATACCTTATGCAGAATTGCTACTGGTCAGAATTATTATTATGGATATGTTGGCTTGAAATTCAAAAATAAAGCAATTAACCCTTCCTAAGTCCCTCCCCATTTTGCTCTATGCTCCAATAGCAGTTGAGCATGCTTGGTACTCAGTGGAACATCGGTCAACTTCCTCCTCCCCTGTTTCCTGTACTTACACATTAGCCTGCCATCGCCAGACTAATGCGCAAATGTAAATTAACCTAACTAGCTAGCTAGTTATTGATTAGATAGCAAGTTAGCTAACGTTTTGCTAACATGAACTATCATAAGATGTGACTATGGAATGGTGAAGGCATGACCCGGCCTACTTCGCCTCTGATTGGCTTACCCTAATATTCTTACCCTAACTCTACCCAATCACACTCCTCATTAGGGGTCGAATGGATCAAAGTATGGATCACCCCTCCACCCACCCACAGTTTGGCCTGCACGTGATCCGCATACTAAATAAAACCGTCACAGTGTGAAACATAGTTTTAATGTTTTAATTCCCTGAATCTCAATGCAGAGGCAAAACAGATGTTCTATTTCATTCTTCCTGACCGCCAGAGGCAGTGCTTAACACTGAATGATATCTGTCTCGCGCTTGCGCAGGTCGAGAATTTAATGTCAACAAAGTCACGTGACCTAGGATGATGTCAGACGTAGCTTATATAAGCCCACGTCATCACGGCAAACGTCCCTTGTATCTTCTCGCAGGTGTTATGCACATGCAGGTTGAATCGAAAGGACAGTTAGCCTACTCATATTTCGCTTGGAGCCCTGCACACACATCGAGCGCATTAATTAATTAGTTAACAAGCACAAAGTGCCATGAATTCCAGCACCTCTGATCATTAATGCATTTAATACAGAAACTTTTTGCTCTACCATCTGAATTAGACACACAGCACGATGTCTGCCACCAACTTTGTGTGGAAATAATAGATTAAACAATGGAAATCTGTGAATTATGCGCTGCGCTGGAGGGATAAAATCTGCTGGACTGATGTTTGCTGCGATATTTGGAATATCAGACAAAATCTCAGATGAAAGCCTAAAGTTTCAAGAACACTGGATTTATAGTTTATCCAAAACACATCTGGATGAAATACTGCAGCATCCGATGGATTTAACATCAGCAGTTGGCTGTGGCAAAAAACGTCTCACTGAAGAAAGAAGCCAAAAACTGAGAATCCATCTGAAGCCTCACACCAAGTGAGTGAGAACTGTTTTAGAGTTTTACTTTTTAATGTTGAGCCATCATTTACTTTATTAAGCAGACTGTGTTGAACACTGAAGCGCGCACGGTGGGAGACGTCTGCTGCGCTCAGCTATGATCGGAATGTAGAATCTGTTTCGGCTCGATATCATAACTTCGAAAACACCAGTTGACTTGTTTTAACGAATTTCGTTTGTTTAAAATATGAAGAATAGTAAAATATCACTTCATTGAGGCTGTTCAGTCAGACAGAGACAGATCATTGGCTGAACTTTCATCTTTTCATCCTCACATGCAGCCTCAGCAAAGGTCCAGCTGTACGCAGCCTGCACAGTTTATATTATGTTCATAATAATGTTAATCATGTGGTCAAAACGTGTCATTTTCAAAAAAGTATTAACCCCCAGCCCTCACCTCATCACTCGGGCACCATATCTTTAGCAATGAACTCGGTTATTGCCGAGTGATTTCCCTGTGCCGTTTAGACCTGCGCTCATACAGAGTGACACTTTCAAACATGTCGGGCAGTGATGTCTGTCTTGGGTTTAGTGTGTGTGGTGCACTGGTGCTTGGCATTTTAGTCATACAACTGTCGTAAATGGCTTTGTGGTGCTGGAGTGCTGGAAGAGGTTTGTAGTGTTGCCCCGTGAAGTAGCAACAGGGCATGTTCTGCACAACACCTGACACTGCGCACCATCTTCTTTTTTAAAACAAAAATAATTCCACAGCGCTGATGTGCTGTTCCTCCTCGAGACTAAAGTCTCAGTTGAGTCAGTTTCTGACCATTGTGCAACAGGTTAAGGTGCTGCATAAAAAGTTGATGCAGTGGAGTGGTCCGTTCTCTCTCTCTCTCTCCCTCTCTCTCTATCTCTCTCCTCTCTCTCGTCACACGTTTTTACGTGGCCACATTGTAATCGCACACGTTGCGATTAGAAAATCGCGTTTTATCATATCACGATATTATCGCAAATGCAATTAATCGTTCAGCCCTACCCCTGCTCCTCATGTCTAATCCTACCCATCCTACCCCTCTTTCTGTTTTTTTTTACTCCAGATTCTCCACTGTTTTTTTTTTCTTTTGTGCATTCAGGAAGTGGAGTCAAACTGCTTTTAACTGTTTTAAGATTAAAAGATCAAAGTTTTTCGTGCAAACCGAAACATTTTCGCATCGAGCAGATGCATCTGCACCTCGGTCTGCACTGCCAAGAGCTAACCATTCCACTTGTGTCTCTCCGTCGCCCTCTGTGACAAGATCATCACTGAAGAAATTCGATTTCAGAGATGATCCAGTAATAGTCATGTTTACCTAAAGGCGGTGAGGTACTCCACGTCACCCATAGGTGGCTCTACTCCTCCAGTCCAAGCTATGTTCACATTAAAGCCGACACCTGCACCTGATCCCACCTGCAGAGACAGACAGAGACACAGAGAGATTTTATTGTTGTGCATCTCTGTGTGCGTGCGTGTGTGTGCGCGTGCGTGCGTGTATGAAAGGTGGTCATGGTTATATAAAATATGGAAGAAGAAAACTCCAGGACACATGCGATGTTCAGGATAGACACGTTGAATGAGAGCATTACCGTATTCTCACCTCTACTCTGTGTATGTGTGTGTGTGTATGTATGTGTGTGTGTGTGTACCTCCTCAGGAGCTCCACTGCCAGGAAAGAAGTTTCCATCATCGTAGCGATGGAGGGAGATGTAGAGGACGTTGGGGTCACTGTAGAAGGCCTGCTGGGTGCCGTTGCCATGGTGAATGTCCTGTGGTGACAGGTCACGGTAGCATCAGAGAGAAGGTCAGTGGGATGTTATGATATAAACACACTGAACACAGTAACTGTGGTCAACATTTTAACACCATTCTGCCTGCAGAGAAGCCTGGGCAGGATAACTGGATGTTAATTATAGTGAGGTGTAGTACTGAAACAGCAGGGAGTAAAGTCTGTTTTCATACGGGAGCAAACTAAATCTTTTCAAAGTTTTTTAATGTCTTCCTGTGAGAGATGGGGCCAATCCAATAAAATATCGGTAACAGGTGTCAATACTTGTACTGTAATTCTTTTATAAGATACGACTGATGTCACTGATGGATGTACTGATCCAGCTTCCAAGTTCTTGTAATTGTTCTAAAAGTCAGACCCATCCAAAGAAATGTATTCACACTATAAACGAACTAAACCATGGTTCAATTTGACTCAGACCAAGGCCACCTGTTTCTGTCAGACCAAGACTCAGCTGTTTGGTCCTGACCGTGGTCATACCTGTAATTTTATACCTGTAATTTTGGCTCTGATCAAACTGGAAAGTCTGAAAGTCTGGACCAAATGAGGCAGGTAAGAAAGGGACCTTAGTGGAGATCCCAAAGAGACCAAATAAAATATATAAAGACTTCCAGAGTATTTACAAAAAGGTGATCCAGTGTATATCTTATACTGTCAGACAGTAGAATAAGATGATTTTTACCATCTTTAAATCTCAGTCTTTCTGAACAAACTTTTTTTTGCACAAATTAAAAGCAAATCTACAGAAGCCCTGAGAGGCAAGGGAGAAAAATAATTATGGTAATCCATTTTCTAAGTCTGATCTAAAGCGTTTTCTCTCCTGTTTTTGTAACTTAAAGGAACAGTTCACCACAAAATCAACAATACATACATACATACTCTTACATCTTTCTCCTGTCATAGAATCGACTACATGAAACTCTGTGGATTATCTTGGGGAACTGGTTTATTTTATGATTTCTGTAAAGTTTTTCAAATATGTTTTTTTAAGTTATTTTTTTGGCATTTTTGTCTTTATTTGACAGGACAGCTGGAGAGTAGACAGTAAACAGGGCAGAGAGAGGGGGTGACACGCAGCAAAGGGCCACAGGCGGGAGTCGAACCTGCAGCCGCCGCAGAGGACCAACAGCCTCCATACATGGGTCGGACGCTCTACCAACCGAGCTGAACGTCCGCCCCTTCAAATATGTTTATTGGCACTTTTTACCATCACATTTAATTCCATTACATCGCAGGGAAGGCAGACATCTTTGCAGTTTTTCTGTCAGGATCAGTTGCTTGTGTGGTTGCTGTAATGCTCATTTCTGTCACAAGGGGCTGAAGTGCACCAACAGGACTAAAAACATTCATGTTTTCTTCCAGGTGAGTTTTCATTTCTCCATGCACTTTTAACACAAGGTACAAATACTGTGTGTTAGCAAGTTATATGATACTACTGTCATGCCTGTAACTAAGTGCTGATTAAAAGACATTCTCACTTCCGTACAAATCCATTTTGAAGACTTTGTGATGGAGTTGTTATGGAAACTAACAGGATGTTTTACTACTGGCTTTTATCCTGATTCTCTTCAGATTAAATCTAAAAGGGTCACTGCAGTGAGTTATGCCAACTTCTTGACCTGCGTGGATGTTAAACTGACCAACGAGCCAACTGGGTGTTTTGTTCACAACAGTCTAAACAGACAGTGTGGGGGACAAAATGAATCAGCTGCCCTGTAAATTACACTTATTGGAACACACCAACTCATTTTTCTAATTCAGTCAGTTTTAAAATACTAACCGGACGCTCACATCATGAGGGAGACGACTTGTTCTCCAAGTTGAGAACCAAGAAAATGTTGCGGATCTGTCATGTGGAAATGAATCAGCCTCGGAGTTTATTAAGGAGGTGGATCTTTGTGCACGGAGAAAGGTGAGAAAAGAGTCACCTGGTTTAAGGTCAGACAGCTCAGTCCTAGTTGTGTAACAGATTGGCAGGCTCTACCATCAATTCTGATGATGCTGTCGTTGTTCGAGTCTGATACATAGTGCAGCACAGTCCTGGCTTTGATTGGAAAATGCAGCATTTCATTTTCACAGTATGTACAGAAGATTTTTCGCAGCCAAGCAGATTTTTTTTTTTTTTTTTTGCAGTTATTGAGGGTTTAGCCAAACAGTCATATTAGCTGCTGTTCTGTTGTGAACATGGACACCAGATGTGAAAGGTTGCAAATTGGTTCAAGGTGAATAAGCTGTCTCTTTGTATTAAGAAAACTAATTTTATATTTTATTGTTGCTAAATACAGAATTCCTACAACAATAAGGATAATGTGTAAACTCAACTCAAATCTCCAGAACCCAATTTTAGGTGTTCTTGTACACAAAAAGCTCACATGGATTCAACATACTGACTATATCTCAAAACTAGAGTTACCGCCTCGTGGTTGTATGTCTCTGCTAACTCATATAATATATGTTTTGAAGAGTTTGAATGTTATTAAAGTTATTAAGTGTGTTTATTTTTTTACAGAGGACAGAGGACTGATAGAGAGCTGAACATTATGATGTCACAGTGAAGTTGACTTCTCCCAGCCACAGTTGTTGCCAGGTTAGGGTTGACCCTAACCCGTAACCCCTAATCCTCATCTCATATCAATAACTATTTTTCTTCAGAATATTCTATAACACTGACATTCAAAGTGGTTCCATAACCCTTGGAATTCTCAGAGACAAGATTCTCACAGCTTCTCACAAAACTTGAAAGAACGTATTCATGAATTCATATCAGCATTTGATCCCACGACGTTCAAAGAAAATGAAAACGGTGGCCTGGCAGCTCAGTTGGTGGAGCGTTTGCCCCACGAACTGAGGCTGTGAGTCTTCTGCAGCATCCGTGGGTTTGACTCCCGCCTACAGCCCTTTGCTGCATGTCATTCCCCCACTCTCTCTCCTGCTTTCCTGTCATATCTTCAGCTATCATATAAATTAAAGGCATAAAGCCCCCCCCCCCCCAATAAAGAAAAAAAAGAAATTTGTAAAATTTTGATGAATATTTGTTTTCCCTGTGACACTTCTGACAGATCGTGTGTGTGTGTGTGTGTCAGTGTTACTCACCCAGTCCACAATGAGGATCTTGCCCACTCCCAGTTTCTGTTGCAGCAGCTTGGCAGTGATGGCTACTGAATTGAAGAAACAAAACCCCCTGTTCTCACACACACACACGCAGGACACACATATATGTACACAGAAAAAGTGGTACAAACAGTCAGTCATCACCAGTATGTGATGTAGTGAAGTGTGTAGTGGTGTGACAGTAATCTTGAGTGTGTACTGACATGGCGGTGGACTCCTCAGCATGGTGACCCGGTGGACGCACCACTGCGAAGCCGTTCTGGAGCAAAAAACACACACACAGAGTGAAGGACGGGTCAGTCTGTGTGTTATTTTCAGAAAACTAAACACCAGCGAGTGTTTCCACGTGTGTTACCTTCAGCTCCCCTGCTGCCACCCTGAAGGCCAGCTCGATGACTGAGCCGACCGCCATGCGGACTGCGGCTGACGAGTGCATCTCGTTCCACACGGTGTCACTGTCCACCCCTATTCCTCCGCAGGGAAGGACGGCATACATCTTCTGGCTGATTGGACCTGAAGCAACCAATCAGAGCTGAGGTTACAGGTGTGTAAACTTGGATTAATTACAGAAAAGCAGAAATAGAGATTTATCCATCAATTCATGACTTAATTTTAGATATAATGTGGGAACATGATGCCATTGTTGTTACTGTCGTCAGTTCATTGGTGCTTATTTTGTGGTTAACTGGTTATTGTAGTTTTTTATTGTTGTTGTTGTTGTTTTGGCTCCTTTTGCCTTGGATTTTTAAATTGTTTTACATTATGATATAATGTTTCTTGTGTGGACACCAGGGAGAGTTGTTGCTAACTTGATAGTGGCTAATGGGGATCCAAATAAATTAATTAATTTTAAAAAATCCTGCGAATCCTTTTTTATCACATCAAATAACTAATTAAAACCAAACTGATCAGAAAAATTAACACTTGAACAGATATCAGCATGATAAGAATAGATGACAGAAATCATCTCTGGGGAAAATGTATTTGATGTGTACTTCGATGTTCAAGTTTGGCCCATGTCCCATCTATTAAAATGGAGGAGGCAGGATTCAGCCAGAGCAAGTACTCTATGTTGAGTATTTGCTGATAACACAAACTATTTGAGAAATTCTGCAGACATTCCATATATTAGTGACCAAGGTGTCTGAAAACTGTGAACACAGCCTCTCTGTGTTAGTTACAGAGGTGAGACAGACAGACAGACAGACAGACAGGTACCCAGCAGCTTCTTGTGGTCCAGCTTGTGTCGATTCAGCGGACTGGTTCCATAGAGAAGAGTGTGGAACTCTGAATGGACAGACTGGATCTCATCCAGAGACGCTTTACGCCCACGAATCCTCTGCTCACACACACAGACGGAGAGGGAGACTGAGTAAGGAATTTACACATTTTAAATTTTCACCTAACAAATAAATAATAGAATGGATATTTGGCAGTTGCTAAGGTCACGTAACTATTGTAAAAAAAAGAAAGAAAAAAAAGAAAAGAGCTGTTACAGATGAGATGGAAAAATAAACTTTGGTGTGTGGATGCAGAGGAGATGGAAACGAAGATAAAATGAGATCAGCTGTGCGAACAAACTGCCATGAAGGCTTCACTCACTTTCTCTGGGAGGTGAATGTTGGCAGTGAATTGCAGTGCATGCTGGGATAGCCTGCAGTGTGTGCACCGGTCATGACATTACATCATTGTGGGCGTAGCTCCTCTGTGAGTATAAAGGTCCTGTTTGCAAACTCTGTGTGTATGTGTGTGTGTGTGTGTGTGTATGTGTGTGTGTGTGTGTGTGTGTGTGTGTGTGTGTGTGAGTGTGTGTGTGTGTGTCTACCTCACAGCGGCCCAGCAGGCCCGTCTCCTGCAGTCTGGACCAGATGCTTTGCACTCTCCCAGCATGCTCTGGGTGGATGTGAGCGTTGCCACACACACACTGATGCTTCAACATCAGACTGTCGTATACAAGCCCTGAGGAGACAGAAAAGAGACAGATATAAACACCACATGTTGTCAAGTAAAAGCCCACTGATATACAAGAAAAACATGCTTATCATGATTCATATGATAAATGATCGGCAATTAGCCCCGAACAACATCAAATGTGTGTTAATGCTCCTCCTCGATGTATTTTTGTAGTAACAAAGAAGCACCACAAGATGTCAGTAGCTACAAGTGATGCATGTGTGAGACATGCAGGGCACTGAATTTACCACAACACTTCTACGAGACAGAATCAGACATTAGAACCCGGGATGTGAGACACAGTAGAAATGTTTTACCTGAATCTTCTATTTACTTTACAAATATATAGAACTCATAATTTACAGAGGTTATATACAGTGATCACATCTGTCCAGGTCAAATTAATCACAGTGAGCAAATGTTTTTTGTTTTATCTACTTTTTAATACATATTATCATCTAACTTACATTTATATAATCATTACATGGATATTAAAGTACCACATTAAGTGAAAATCACATTTTTAACCTTGTTAACATGTCCATGTGGTGTTTTTCGTGTGTTACAAGACATGTCAGGAGTGAAATAAGCAGTAAACACCATGTCTGAGCATTTCTTGCTTTGAAACTGCAGTGAACAAGGGCAGTCTCAAAAACACTGATTCTGTCAGGCTGAGTGTATGATGTCATAAACCAAAGGAACCAATCCCTTTGATCGAAGGAGTGGTGCTATACATATCATTAGAAGCTGGAGAAGCTGGTTGTAGCTAGTTTCTGTGATTAGCTAGCAAAACAGAGGAGAAGCCAAGTGCAGCTACTGTCAGGTTGTGTGGAGAGGACGGGGATTATTTGCACATTCAGGAATCCTTGAATACTAAATGAAGTCATTTCAAAATACACATTGATTTTATATTATTTAAACATGACTGGAGGTGGACTTAAAGTAATTAAACAGACATCTTCGCTATTTATTAAATTTTATTGACTTTCAAAATACAGTACAGCTGTTTCACATGTTTTTGAAAATACTGTGCAAATAAAATTTCTGTATTGTGTATAATTCAAATCCACTATAATACAGTACAGTACTGTATATAAAATGTAGTTTGCTATAGTTCCACTTCTGCATCTCATTGGCTTCTTTTTGGGAATTTGTCTTAAGCTTTGGGGATATTTTGTTTTTTGCTGACAGAGAGTTACTTTTTGTTTTCCCTTCATGATTTAAATGTGCAGACAGGTTACCATGAAGCAAAGTATCATGGGAGTAAAGTGTTTTTTGTTTTGTTTTTAAAGAAGAATCACCTTACTTAATTTTTTCCCCTCATGCTGTGTATGAAAAGACTCTAGGAACTACATTTAGCCTTAGGATGATTTGTAAAAGGGCTGACCATGTGACCATTTGCAAGTCCAATATCACTCCGCACCCATTTCCTGTAAGCTCGCTACTGTCCACGCTCTAATGAAGGCACTGAGTGGCCCCCAACTCATAAATGATGAGGTTCTGTCCCCTGATGAATACCCACTAGTGTTTAATCCCAGGAAATGGGATTCCCTGAAAATCTAATCAACACCATTTCCCGTTTTCCGGGAAATACAATGACAGGAAACGGGGGGAAAAAAAGTTTTATTTATTTATCTTTTTTAAACATATTAAAATATACTCGGAAAAATGTAGGCTGACCGTTTACTGTCATAAAACATGCAGCACATAGGTGTGTGTGCATGCTGTGCACCGGTAAAACACAACGCAGCCTATTAATTAACACAAAGTGCTATGATTAAAAAGCACATGCATGCTATGAGCTTGACCTTGTGGGATTGCACCTCTATTGTAGGTAGTACGGTAACACCTACTGGTCCATCAAATTCATTCTGTTCCAGGTTGACCTCTTGCGATTGCACTGATACCATAGTTAATACGGTTAAGTTACTGAATTCTTCTGTTGCAGGTAGCTCGCGCTCGCAGCCTCGACTCACACCAGCAGAGCAGCCGTAGAATAGAATGGTTTAATAGAATGGCTTAGAAAACAGCAAATGACTTGCTTTAACAAATTTCACTTTCATGAGGTTGTTATTCTTAGAAGACAAATCGCAGTCAATAAACTTGGCATTTCATAATTCTGGCAGTCGCAGTCAAGCAGCAGATAAAATGAAGTTCAAGCTGGATGCGAAGCTTATATTAATTCTAATGAAGATGGACATAAATTGTGTTCTTTTGCCTTAATAATAAAGACCAAATAATATACAAAAAAGGTCAGGTTAGGAACTCATATATGCATAATTCTTTTTGCATTTAGTGTTGCTTGAAATGACCAGGGCTTAGGCTAACTTAGCCAAGTTATGCCTTTAAAAAAAAGTTTATTTCCTGGGATTCCTGGGAAAGTTGGTTTCTTTTCCCGAAATAGAAAAAGTCTCATTTTTGGGAAAAATATTAATCCCCAATACCAACCTCAGCCACAGCCTGCTGCCGATGTGCAAGAGATACAGAAGTGACCGTTGCTGTACCACCACACTGCAAACAGCTTCTCCCCCCTCAGTCCATCAAAATGAATAGTTTTTTGTTATGTTTTACTCTGGGTTGTTTGTGTGCATGGAGTATAGGGACTACAAAAGTAAATTTCATCACACAACCTTGTGTTGTAAAATCATCATAAATATAAAACTGGTGAAGGAAATGAGTTTGTACTGACAACAAACAGCAGCAAGAGCAAATGAATGCAGCAAAACTGAAACAAAACAGAGGATTTTATACTCAACATGTTCAAATATACTAATGCACCAGGAAATTAGCTACAACAGACAAACCCCTACCTATGAATTTATGGTATTTCAGTCAGTTTACTAAATTCATCCAAGCCATCAGCTAACAGAGGGTCAGCTCCTTGTTGCTAGGCAACAAGCATGGTGGCTTACAAGTAGGCGGACTGACGCCGCTGATGTCAAACTCTCATCCAATGACAAACCAGATGTGACACCTCCCCCCACCTCCCAAAAAAAAAAAAAAGACCACAAAGAAACTGACCAGTGGTGAAGAGGTGTTTGATGGGATTGACAGTGGCCGCAGGAGAGGACTGCGCTCTTCCCAGGGGTCTGTGGGGCAACGAGGACTGGAGCACACCCAGCTGCTGCAAAGCCTGATGGGAAGGGGAAGAGAGAGAGAAGCAGAGAAAGTTGTGATTCATAGCAGAGGGATGAATCAGAGATCGGATCCATTCACTGCAGTGACGGAGGAGAGAGAGTGTGTGTGTGAGTGTGAGTGTGTGTGTGTGTGTGTGTGTGTGTGTAAAACATGACAGAAGGATTAACACCAACCCCCCTCCTGTCTCTCTCCTGTCATCACGCACACTCAAACTACTATCATTCTGATTGTTGAACACTTTCATTAAAATCAATGTATGAAAACATACTATCAAAGGGACAGTACACCCCAAAATATAAAAAACACATACTTCTCCTGGAGCCTGTAGTGCTATTTATCCACCAGAGTGTTGGAGACATCGTCTGTAGAGGCAGTTTTTACTCTGATATTATGGGACAAAAAAGTGAATTCATACTTGAATTCATATTGGAACTCATTTATTTCTGGAGCAGAATCTACTGGACTTACAGTCTTTTCTACTATAAAGAGAAAGAAAGAAAGTAGTTTTTATATGAAACTGCTCACAACAATTTCTGTGGATTATCTTCAGTAACCAGGTCATTTTTGATACCCTGGTTTTGAATTTTCCTGTATGTATTTTATACTTAGTCCCATTATATTGGACAAAAGGCAGATATCTCTATGGCTGGTATCTCCCAAACTCTGAAACTCAGACCAAAATAATCTAGATGGATGAACAGCACTACAGGCCAGAGGAAAGATATGTCATCCATTCTTGACAACTGGGACAAATCATGTTATAAATGATGTTATGAAATGTTTTGGTTTGATTTTTATTTCTAAACTTGCTCTGTGCCAGAAATCTCCCCCTCGTCAGACAAGAATTTGCTTCAAACAATCTAAAAAATGTGTTTAAAGCCTTCAAAATCTAAAACTTACAATACCTACTGATAACACAGAGATGTAAATGTGCTATTACAATCAATACTGTTTTAAAATCATTTTTAATTAAAATGTTAGCCTTAGGATGATTTGTAAAAGGGCTGACCATGTGACCATTTGCAAGTCCAATATCACTCCGCACCCTTAGATTAGATTGTGTCCCAGATTTCTGTCAACCCTGTCAGATTTTTACACAAACATGATTTAATCAGGCATAAAAAGGGCTAGCTATTTCCTGGTTTTTAAAAAGGTGGAAATACTGCTCAAGCACTGGTAAACTTTCATTCAATAATCTTGCAATCAGATGTATTTCAACCATAACATGCCAACTGTAGCCCTTCTAAATCAAAGCTAAATAAGAATTATGGTTTAAAAATGTGTATTTTGTTTAACATTAAGAGAACTCTGAGACACTTTAAAACATTAAATTGCTACTCACTACAACTATGCTGTGAAATTAAAAAAATTAACATCTTGTCAACTCTGACGTGAACTCCATCTATATTTCTCCATCATAATTGAAGAGTAAAAATCAATAACCCCTCAAAATTAAGTTTTGTCCCAATTCTCAAGAATGAGCAATTCTTTCCCTTTTATTATTATAATTGCCTTATTAGCTGATTGATCGTTTCATTGATAAAAATTTCTACTACTACACTTTTTATGACAACAACAATTGTCACACTCTTTGTGTTTAGTTTTCGTGACACTTGGACTGACTGTCTTGAAGTTTCACTGATCACCAGCCTCCACAGTGTGTGTGTGTGCGTGCACTGCAGACACACACACACACACACACTCATAGTCTGTAGTGTCTATATATAGGGGGTGTTGCTGTGCTCCCTGCTGTGAACAGGGTGACTCATCATGTGTGGGTGGACACTAAAACACACACACACACTTGAAGATGTACAGACATACAGCAACACACAGCGATGAGTCCAGTGGTTGAGTCATCAGCTGGTGATGTCACCGCAGCGTCGACAATTGTGTGTGTGTGTGTGTCAGTCCCTCTGCTTAAGTTCGACTGGACACCCAGTCATAAAAGTGCTCCTGTTTTCACGCTGAGATGGTTTAAGAGTTTGTCTTTGTTCAAGTTTGTTGTGTTTTTTTCCCCCACTCTCATTTCACATATATATCCTTTATATGTCACAAAATGATAAGTGTTGTGCAATTTTATATTCAAATCCTACCCTTTTCAGTTTCTGCAAAATGTCAAAGCTTTCTCCTGATGACTCATCCTGTACTTGTGTGCTTATAAAAAAGGGAAAAAAAATAGTTAAATGCGATCATACATTTTGGATTGATTCATTCACTGCTCTCCTCAAATAAAAGCTGCCTTCTCCTCCTCAGGCACAAACACCACCCACAGTGGACACGGGTTAGAGGTGTGTATTTGGGTGTGATGAGGCAAGAGAAAAAAAAAGATCTTATAAAAAGCATTGAAGTGCGTAGGTTAGGGCTGGAAGACAACATGTAACCACTCCTGCTGATGTTTAAAAGACTACTTTGATTCAGCAAGGCACTGCTGTGACGAATGAAGGATCAAAACCAATGCAACAATACCAGAGATATCTTTTTGATTCCATGCATCCCTCTTCCATATTGCCTACATTATCCACAGTGCAATGCAACTTCACTGACTATAGACTAGATAGAATGTTTTTCGTGGGTGAGTCTTAAAGCTTGTATGAAAACACACATGTTTTAAACGATTTAACTGTCACTGCTCACATACTTCCATGCTTCCTTTACATTGGCATGGATGTTACGCAATACATCCACCAGAGGGCGCTGCTCAGAGTCAACCCTGAAGAAGAAGAGTCAAAAGTTTCTGACAACATTAAACATGGCGCCACTTGGTGAGGCTGTAATAATGTACCTCTTGAGGAAGAGGCAAAAGCAGAGGCAGCGTTGTAGACGGAGGTGATCTGCACCATTTAATAAGTCACGACATGTGGATGGAGATTTGTTTTGCACTGCCTTACTGGTGCCGAATGTCTCTTCATTGTGTCCTGTGGTTGTGTCTCGCTTGAACTACTGGCTACACTGCCCCCACAACTAAAGAAGGTACTGCTCTGTTCGGTCTGTATCCCTAAACTTTCAGAAAACCTGCAGAAGTATCTACTCGCTCACTCTCCTGGACCATATGAAAAAGTTCACATTAACCAGTGGGACCAGACTGGCTGACCCGCACATGCTCACTCACTGGATGGATGCTCCTTCTACAACTGCTAACGCAGTGAATTAAAGATTTATTTCCACCAAATAAGAGTTGGTGATTGCTGGAACAGTGGAAAGACTAGACAAGATGGTTTAGAGTTTTATTTTGTTTCTGTCTGTTGAGTTTAAATGAACCACGTGTGCTCTCCTTTGAGAAAAAACATCAGTATTTAAAAAGTGTTTTATATTGGCTTCATGATTGGTCACCGTTTGGTAACCAGTTGGACTGCGTCGTCACACAGCCAATCAGATCCTTTAATTTTCAACTGTATTTGCATAACACAGCAAAGCAAGAGCCACAACAAAACACGAGCTACAAATGTTAAACTACAACTTCAGAAGCCTTCTATGTAAAGTCCCTCTCTTTGTGTCTCAGGGTTCAAAGAGTTTCTGCCATGCTGACAGTTCGGGGACACATGGGCTGGGTAGCAGGATCTGTACAATGGACATGTGAAATGATCCAGTTGTGAGATTGCATGATTAAAGTGGTAGCGGAAAGAATAAACAGGAGGAAATTTACATGGAGCAGATCACAGGTTCTCCACTGTCAAAAGAGCTCCAGTCAGTTTTTAAGAAGGTTGATAAGCTTCAGCAGTGCGCCCTTATCACCATTCAAACTACAACTGCTCAAACACAATAGTATTAGTCTTTTGACAGCATATGAGCAAGTTATTCGAGGACACTAGGTCTTGTCTGTGACGTGGAAACAGGCTTTGTTAAATTCTGGCAAACTAAACACATGTACTTTTCATTGAGAGCAGATAATAGGCATGTTATGCAATGAGCTCACAAGGCACAATGTGTTGTTCCTCTGAAGAAGCAGCACCTAAAAAGAATAGTCAATAGTGATACGCAAACGCACAGCAGATCAGTATTTCTATGTGTGAAAACAACCGTGCGGAGGTGTAAAACACCTGAAGCCATCTCAGATTTGGACTGAAGTAACAGGCCAACCGTTAGCTGTGATGAGTCAGATAGCTAATACACACACACACACACACAAACATCTGTAACAGAGCAAACGCACTGAGACAGAAAACAGCAGGAGGTCGGCTGATGATGCATCCGTGTGATTCATCCCTCTGTGGGATGATGCTGCGTAACCAAAATGTCCTCAGTGAAGACTGACCTGGGATCTTGAAGCAGCGCTTCCCAATCTGTTTTGTCTGACGTGCACCCCGCATCCCAATCAGATGAGCCTCTTCATCCATCCCACCCACCACATTCTGAATATGCACAACTCATCTGATTTTAAATGGAGTGTGTTTTTTTTCATACAATTAATACAATTGAATTGTCAATGAAGTCATACTCTGCAGAGACTGGACCTCTCCACGATGTATCTTTCAACATTTACTTTAACTCTGTTCATCCTTTAATTTAAGTGAATTATTTCAAAAACATATTCATTACTTATAGTTAATATCTCAACTGTGTATCTGCTACTTTTAGCTGATATTTTAAACTTTTCAATTAGATGCTTGTTTTTCTACTAAACAAATATGTGTATTTTTTTTTTTTGATCAACTCATAAATTCTTTTTTTTTTTTCTCAATTGAATTAAAAAAATTCCACTATTCCACAATCTTTCATGTGCCCCCTGGAGTGCAAGAACCCCTCAGTGGGGAAACAGTACATGTGATGTGTAGAGCATATGGAGCTGCTGAGAAACACTGGGACTTTGTTGTAAAAACAGCAGACTGCAGCACACTGAGTCTCTGTAGAGAGAAGCACTGCGCTCACACACTAACCTGTGTGTAGCCCCCCCTCTCCTCTTCGTCGCCCTCCCTCAGCTGGATGATGTCGTCTTCCTCTTCCTCTTCATCCAGCTCGCTCTCGGTGCTCTCCCCCTTGACGTGCATGCCCCCGTGCTCCTCCTCACCCTTCGAGTGCACACCGAGTCGCTCAGAGGAAGGCGTGCTGTCGTCAGACCCCTCCTTCTGAAGCCTGATTAGTCAGAATAACAGGGCAGACTTAAAATCAGCATTAAGTTGCAATAACATGTATAGGTAAGGTTTAATCACTTATTCGTACTGTCTGATTGGTTGTCAGAAATGCCACACCTGTGAAGGCTTGCCCCTCCCTCGTCCTCCTGCATGTCATTGGTCTCTGTTAGCTCCTCCTCTGTCTCCTCTGGGTGGGTGGGCGGCGGCCTGGGGAGCTCTGTCCCCTTCGAGAGCATCTACACAGACAAGGTTATGTTAACGCTTGAGCATGTGCACGTGTGAATGTGTGTTTGTGTCAAATTGTGCACCTTGTAGTGTTTCTCAAGGAAGTGCTGGTGTTGCTGTTGGACTACCAGCTGCTGCAGGGCCTGGGGGGACTGGGGCAAAGGTGCGCTCTGGGTCCGAGCCAGCGGCCGATGGCGAGGCAGCTTGTTGACCGACCGCATGCCGCTGGACACGCCTCTCTCTGCCGTAACCAGCGGCGACTGGCTGTACATGGGGACTGAGTGGGTGGAGGGTCACAACAGAGACAATGAGTTGCATGCTTTGGGTTATCACAGACTTTAGTGTGCTTGTGCACGTGTGTGTGTGTGTGTGTGTGTACCAGCTAGCATAGCAGTCTGTTGTCTGGCCTGCTCCAGCAGGAGGACGTGTTGCAATAACGAGGAATGGGCAGAATGAGAGCTGGGGGGCGGAGTCTCCACATCATGTCCCACCCCTGCAGAGAAACATAATTCAATCAGCAGGAGTTCAGAATGATACAGTACATTTCAAAACTTAATGTTTTCCTCATACACTCTTAGAAATTAAAGTGATAACAAGAACCATAACGGGTTCTTCAGTTCATTCACTAACAGGAACATTTTTATGTTCCAAAGGTCTTATTGAGAACACAGTCAGGGGGTTCTAATGAGAACCATTTTATATTCCAAGGGTTTTATCCAGAACACACTCAGGGGTTCTACTGGGAACCTTTTCATATTCCAAGGGTTTCTGCTAGAACCCAGCAAAAGGGTTCTCTGTATGGAAAGGGTTCTTAATGGAACCCTTAATGGATGGCCACAGGCCTCAGGTCAGTTCCTGTTCCTGCCTCTGCTTTTTCTTGCAGGTTCCCTCCCTGGTTGCTTGCCCTTCCCTCCTTGTTGGGGATTGCTTTCACCTGGGCATGGCCTTTAAAAGCTTGGGAGAATCCAAGATGGCTCCCTCTCTCCCTCCTGGAAGGCTGGTGCCTTTCAGGCACCCTGGTTTTGTTTGGTTTGACCTTGTTTAGCTTAGCCTTGGTTTCCTTCTACACATAGCTTATGTCAGCACACACACATCCACAGCATCCAACACCTTCATTACACCACTGATTCTCCTACTTAGCCATTGGGTTCTTTCTGTTGCTTCATTTTCAATAAATTATTTGTTTAAAAGCTGTTATTGTGTGGACCTCCCTTCTTGTTATGAACCTCAGCTCTTCAAGAAGAAAACTTTTCAAACCCTTAGAGTGTCAATACATGACACTGGATAATACAGATTTACATGCATACATATTAGTGCTGTCAAACGATTAAAATTTTTAATCAGATTAATCACAGGGTTACTGTGGATTAATTTCGATTAATCACGATTAAATATCATTCATTTTTAATCTATATTGATCGCGTTTCATTTTGCATGAGCAAACAGACTCAAGAAAGAAGGGAATATATACATAGATATGTATAATAAAGGCT
>JAJHUR010099670.1:0-25911 GCA_027495735.1 Lutjanus campechanus | reverse complement strand
GCAATAGTGAATTTTTTGGATCTTTTTTGTGTGTTTCTGTGATGATGGGCTATCTGAGTGTCTTTTGCTGCTGTAACAAAAGCAATATCCTTGAAGAAGGATTAATAAAGTTTCTATCTATCTATCTATCTATCTATCTATCTATCTATCTATCTATCTATCTAAATGTATTCACTGCATGTGTGCACATTTTCTTTGCGTATGTGTACGTTTTCAATTTGTATGTGCAAATTTTCAGTGTGCATGTGCACATTGTCAAAGCGCAAGTATACATTTCCAGTGTGCATCTGCATGTTTGCAATGCATGTGTGCATGTATTTCAATATTTTCACTTGAATCAGCTTCTTGTAGCTCAGGACACATTGCGTATATAGTGAATTTGCCCATATGCACGTCATGGCCTCAGCAATTAGATCTCAATGTGTCCTCGATGTGTTTGATGCATCTTAATTCCAGGTGTAAATAGTGCCACTGTCATGGGCTAATTCACACATTTCAACACACCAGGGTGCACAGATATATCGGGGTATACAGAGTGGTTGGTGGCAAGTCCACTGGATGAAGATCCTCATTTCGATGAATCTCTAGAATGGACGTGGTGAGTGCAAAAGTAAGAATCATTCATAGCCACAACAGCCACATTTATGGGAAATATGCCAGGCTGAAAAAAAAAACACAATGGCAGTTAACAGTCCCAGTATCGGTTGCCTGCTGACATGGTAAATTTAACGTAAAGAGTCATAATAGCCACATTGGTGGAAAACATGCCATCTTAAAATAATCCAGAACAAAATAGCTAGTATATAAAATAGTTAACGGTTCTAGTTGGAGTCAGGGGATGAGATTAGCTGCTGACATGGAAATTTAGCATACAGTACTAAGTCCATCAACACAACGACAGTTGTTAACAGCAGAAGCAGGAATATCTACAGTAGCAGTATCAATAGCCTTGGGTTTTCGGTGGCACACTTTCAGCTCCTGATGTAGTTGCAGCCTCTGGCTAGTGGAAGAAGTGAACAGACGAAACAATAGAATATAGTAATACAAGTACATATTATATCTATAAAGTTGGACATTTAAGCATGGCACTGTGTTATAGTATCAGTGTATACATTTGTATGTAGTTGGCCCTCATGATGCCAGTCTGGAGGTGCTGCCTACCTGAGTCTACGCAACAAAATCTGTTCTCTGTTGGCATGTTTCTACAATCGAAATTTAGGAGTTAATATTGTTTTTGCTGGACATTGCTCTTTGCTTTGGTGGAATATATGACCTCAGATGTATCATCACTGACTGCATGTTAAGTGTTAAATCACAAATGTCCAAACTGCATCTGTGCCTACACACATACACACACACTCACACACTTGACTCAACACACTCCAGTTGTTTCTCTGCTGGTGTGGTCTGATTGGCGTTTCACAGTAACATTAAATAAACAGTAGAGAGGCATTGTAAATGATTATTCCCACACTAAAGGGTTTTACATGCATGGAGCTAAAGTGGCTAGACTAAACACATTACAATAATACTGACAGATGCTGTTATATAATGGCTTTAGAGATGCAGTCACAGTGCATTAAAAAATATTTATATCATAAATTGAGTGTGTTTAAATAATGCCATAAATTACACTCATTCTACTTGAAATTCATCACACAAACACAATAAATGGAGGAAGTTCCACTCCTTGCAAGAATCCAGCTTCATATAATGTGTCCTTATGAAAGAGAAAGAGAAATAAACAATCAGAGAGAGCTAAGAACAGTAATGAAAATGAATTATCCTTTCACAGAGATCACTTCCATAATGTGCATTTTTGGAAATGTAAAGTAATACTCTGATTAGATTAAACTGTTCATTGTCACTAGCGGCCACTTTAAACTTCACCTTCCACCTCAGTTCTAGTTCCCTCAGTCTCTGGTAGTTTTTGATTTTCTTGTGATCCTTCTTTCTGAGGTCACTGTCAGCTGCCACATCTATCACAACTGCTCTTTTCTGCTCCTTATCAACCATTGTTCTGTCTGTTTGGTTAGCCAGCAGCTGCTGATGAGTTTGGATCTTAAAGTTCCACAGGATCTTGGGTCTGATGTTTGAAACCACTTTTGGTGGTGTATCCCATTGGGACTTGGGGATTTCAAATCCATACTCAGCACAGATGTTTGTGCACACTTAGCCAGCCACTTGGTTATGTCTCTCAGTGTACAAGTTTGCATCTTACACCCTGCAACTGTGTGCTGGATTGCCTCAGGGGTGTCATGGGCATCTTTGCCTGTATGTTGGGTCCTGTCTGCTGTGTTAGATCCCTACCTTTATAGATCACGTACTAAGGCCCTTATCTTGAGCTGCAATGGTCAGAGTCTCTGTGCTGTCCTTCAGGGTGGCCTTTTCTAGCCACAGGCAGGATTTCTTGATGTCAGCCACTTCCTCTGTCAGTGATACATCTTTTTGAGGGGCTTGGTCTTCCAAGATTTTTTTCTCTTCCTTGTAATGACCCACTATCTCCTGCAGTGTGAGGCCCTCTCTTAGCAGTACACCTGGGGGGGCATGTTCCTGATGTATCCAGGATGTAATTCATCCTGGGCTTTGACATTTGCACTAATCCTTGCCCTCCGTCTTTCTGTTGCTCCTCATCACCTTGCCTCTTGCCACCAAGTGGCCACGCTTATGCTGTCAAATGATATCCCAATGTCTTTGCTGTAAATCCCCAAAGGAGTCAGTAGTACTGCTGCTCAGTAGAGTTCCATTCTGTTGCAACCTTTCGATGTCCAGCTCTAACAGTAACTCCCATTGATTAATGTGAGAGTGTCGGATCTTGCTAAGCCAGGGCAATGTCCTGTTCACTATTCATTTATTATCACTGCATTACTTATCAAATTCAGTGCACAATATACAGTGGAAGTGTCACCACCTACAGAAACATAACTACAGCCTTCTGATAACTCCACACCTTCAGTACTGATCACCTGCCCTCTCTTTGCCCCACAGTCAGAATGACTCAATGAATGATTTGAATGTCCTTGCTTTAAATCCCCTACTGGGTTCACCTCAGTGTCTCTATGTTGTGTTCCCATTCTGCTGGAAGCTCAGATTGTAGTTTCTTCCAATCAACCTTCTTTCGTCTGTTGTCTAAGGTGGCTATCTTCCTGATATATTCACAGATGTTCCTTGTTTCATCCTGTCTGAATTCTTGCTTCCTTCAGTCACTGCTGCCAGGCAATCATTGAGTGCTGTTAGCTTCTTCAGCCCGTAGGAGCGGATCATTCCAGGTCCTGGTGCAGTTCAGCTCTTCATGCCTGTGACTCATTGTTTTCTGCCTTTCTGATGTTGACTGGTTCTTCTTCAGGGAGGCTGCTGTGCTTTACTCAAAGGTAGACCAGGATCTGTCCTCATGTTCTTATGCCTTTCAAGCTGGGAGTACGCCCCAGATGGGTCTCTGGGGAACAGGACATTTATTCTCTTGGCCTCTGCTTTTTTAGTGCACCTCTTCTACCAGAGCTGAGTCTTTGTTTGGCAGTCTCTAAAGCCTCACTTATGGACATGTTGCTGCACCTCTTTTCCATTCAGGATCGGTCACTCATGAGGCTTCTCTATAACACAGTTAGCCGAATAACGTCCCTCTAGTCTTTCTTGATCTTGGCTTCCAACCTTCCTCTCCATGGGTGGCACTCTCTGCATGTTGCTTTCAAGATCTTATACCCAAGTATCCAGGATTACTTGCTGTGCCATTTACAAGGTGGTTGTGGAGATTGTGAGTAGAGCTGTGTTAGCATCTTGAAGCATTTCTTCTGATGTGACTTTGTCAGTGATTGGAGAGAGTCATATCCTGGGGTTGACTGTGTTTAGTCTGACCACAACTTTCATCAGGAGTCTAAGCCTGGGGATCCTTACCAGAAGCTTGCCCTGCTGCCTGAAAGGCAGCGACACTCCCACTCTGCCATCAGTGTGTGTGTGTGTGTGTGTGTGTGTGTCAGTGGCGTAACATCATGGTGATAGGCCCCGGTGCAAATATTTTTTTTGTGCTCCACCCCTGCCTTAAACACAAGCACACACCGCACGCACGCACAGCCACTATAGAGAACTGCTATTGTTGCCATTTGGCTAATGTTGTTACTGGCCACACTAACCCTGCAAAGCAGCCTTTAAGCACCATGGACAGCAAATCTGAGATTCTGCATGCTTGTCAATCCTCACAGATAAATATTGCCAGTTTCGTACTCCTTTGACCCACGAATCACTGTAGAAAGGTGCACTTCGGTCTGCAAACAGCCAGCACGGCTCACAGTAGGCACAGTCCAGTGTGGGCGAATAACACAGCCATGATCGCAGGAGTTTGATACCTGCCTTGGTAGTGGTGGTGTAGTAGGTGTCAGAGAAACACCTGTTTCCTTGCGCTTTGTCTCTGGGGAATGGTCCGGGAGGCCTACATAAACCAGTTGCTATTATATAGCTTTTTGTCTTGGCGTCGGGAGGCAGAATAATGTCATAGAGTCCTCGATCTGTGCCTGTGGGCGGAAAAATCCCTGACCCTGCAGGTCCACTGGTGGGCCCAGCCGAGTCCACCGACTCCGAACTCTGAGGCTGCGGTGGCGGGGAAGTCTCCTCCTGGCCCCCCGGCGGTCGGGTCAATGCCGCTTCATTTATGGAGGTAGCTGGCAAGCTATCCTCCGGCGGGACGCTGGCTTTTTCCTGTGTTGCAGTAAAAAACGTGTCCAATTTTGTCATTTTTGCTTTAACATCATCCTGGCTCTTTTTTTCTTTCCTCTTTTGTGCGTTTTTTTGGGGGCTTGCTAAACATGATGCTAGGCTATTTTTGTCATCTATTTTCTTTTGCTTACTTTTTTTCTTGCTGAAAACAACTAACATCACGTCATCGGGTCATCACACATTTAAATGTATCATGACTGACAGGTAGCCTCTGATTGGACAAATTGTAATTTCCTCCTCACATACCAGCCACTCAACTATTCCATTCACCAAAACTTTTTATTTTTTATTTATTTATTTTTTTCTCCCTACTTCATGGGCCCCTGATGGCGTCTGGGCCCCGGTGCAGCTGCACCGGTTGCACCACCGATAGTTATGCCTGTGGTGTGTGTGTGTGTGTGTACAACTACTTTTTTCCACATACTTTATAATATTACTGTCCATTCTTTACCTTTATTCGCTCAACTGACTAGTCCTTGTTTGTAGCTGGCATACGTTTTCCTATATAAGTACATTGAGACCAATAAAAAACATCAAATTCCTCATGTGTACACACACTTGGACAATAAAGTTGATTCCATTTGGTTTGTATTACATTTTTGATCTTCAAACACCATATTCTGCACTAAGTCCTTAAGTTCTGGCAACCAAATGCTGTTAACTCTTTTCCCACCAGCGTTTTTTTTAAAGTTGCGAGCCAACACCAGCATTTTTGACATAATTCACTGATTTTTCAACACCCACAGAATATTCAATTCTGTAAATGGAACATGTTAACATGGAATATATCAAAAGAAAGAACAAATCTTCTCGTGTCAGGTAGCAAAAAATCCACTTTTCAGAGAAAAAATGGAGAAAACAGCATCTTTGTGAAAGAGACATTTTTAAATAGAATATTGATTTCACGTTTTTATTTTTGTTTTTTATCACTTGTATGACATCACTGTCACCTGTGTGGCTAACATTAGGTGTGTGTGTCCCCAGCCTCCCACTCCCCACCCAAAACACTGTCCAAGAGGCTTGGTGGCTGGATCAGTCTCTGTCCTGGCTGCGGGTTGGTATGTGAGCAGCCTCACTGTGTCCTGGCTGCTGTGGAGGTCCAGGGTCTGCAGCGTGAGCAGCCTCGCTCTGTGTCTGGACTCTGTAGCCGGATCGTGGTACTCCCTGCCTCTGCCGCTGAGCACAGATGTTTTTCATGCTAGATAACTCCATCTTCTTCTTCCTCTGCTGCTCAAATCCAGTGGTTCTCTTCTTCTTTGAGTAACAATTTTTTGTCAGATGATGCGCCACAGCATCCCCTACCACCTGGTAGTGAAAACAGCAATGGAAGATATCTTGTCATTGACGGGAAAGCGTTGTGTCTTAAATGACGAGATATCGCCTCAGTGGCAGGTAAAGAGTTATGGTCTGGCAACCAAATGCTGTTAAAAGTTCTACAGTCCAGCTAAAGGAAAGCTAAAGGATAAAGGAGATCATGTTTCTGTGGTTTTAGCACCAAAACATTGAAACAAACACTACAACCACATTTTAGAAAGCTTTGCAAGACAAACCTGTGTAAACTATAAGTTTTGGTGTTATGGTGTTGTTTATTTAGCTTTGATTCTTTATGTTTGACCATTTCCAGTATTTATTATGCATTATTTTATTCTTACTTGTGTAGTAGTATTAAAATATGCTATAGAAATGGAGCATATGTACTTACTATTGAAGGTGAACAGACATGTCATTATTTGTATCTCTATCTGTTGAACCAACAAAATTATCTGTCTCTGTAGCTGTCTTAGGTAGAACATCAGAAGTGGGCATGATTTATACTGGAGTCACATTAAAGCGGACTAATATTTTCTAACCTAATATTCTTTCTATTTTGGTTCTCCCTATTTATTCATAGCTGCACTAAATTTTATGAATTGACTGAAGCCCACCACCTCCCCTTTAACTGGGGAACACTGAAAAATCAGAAATTATATCCTTCAGTTGAAGGGAACAATCTTTTTAAACCAGCATCCATGAATTGTTTTTTTTTTTTTTTAGCTATTCCAAGGTAATTGTGGTGCTGATATTCTTCTGAATAATAAAGAGCATTTGTGCTTCCCCAAATAACATATTCAGATTTAGGTGCATCCCTACTTCATTCTGTTTTCTGTCACAATCTCTAGCTGTGTTCAAAATCGCTCCCTATCACGGATGTAGTGCACTATATAGTGTGCTCGCCATTTTGTAGTGTTGTTCGAATTCTCTTCACTACTTTTCATCCACTACATTGTCCACTATAAAATACCCACAATGCACTGCAAATGTGAGTGTACAACCCATAGATATGTATAATAAAGGCTAGATGTCTTAAGGCGGAGTCTCTAACGGCATCACCGGTGGCCATCTTACCCCAGGCAAGCTCTCTGGCAGAATCTGTGGTACGTGAAGGAAGGTGAGTGATCTGCACAAATGTAAATACTCTTATCTCGCTAAAATCTTGACGGATTTACAAACGGTTTGGTTTCTTACAAACGTTATTAATGTGGCTACAGTTCTGGATGTTTGACCAGAAGTGTAACATAATTATCCATTAGTGCAGTGTTATAACTACACCTCTGACGTTTATAACAAACCAAACCGTTTGAAAATCGGTAGAAAATTGAGCAAGTTGTGGTTATTTAAAAAGTATGCCCCACTACAACACAATGTTATGGGTGAGCGAGTTGACTGGGGTAAGATGGCTGCCAGTGCGGACGTGCGATTCCATTGGCCGGCAGCGCGGACGAGTCATCTAGCCTTTATTATACATATCTATGGTACAACCAATGTACCCTACATTTTACTCCCGTATACCACAATGCAATGCGGCCGTGTTTTGTGAGAGTAAAAGAAGAAAAATGGCCACACGTGACCACATGTAGTGTCTGAATTCTCCTCCCGTCGTTCCCTACATAGTGTACATGATATAGTGCCCTACATCATATACACGATGTAGGGAATAGGGAGTGAGTGGATGATTTCGAACACAGCTTCTGTCTCCTGTTCCCTCCTGTCAGTCAGTTGCAGTGATTTCCACTCTACCTGCCAGCCATGCCCACCTCCTCCTCACCGGCTGCACAGCTGCAGCTCATTCATCCCAATCAGCCCTGTATATAGAGCCTCACTAACTCTTCTGTCCTTGCCAGATTGTTCTTCAGTGTCATGCGAGACTTTCCCGCGTTCCTTTCCTGCCTGATCTCCTGTTGCCGTCCCTGCCTGTTCCTGACCTGCTCTCCTTGCCTGCCTTCCGGTATACCTACCTGCCTTCCGTCTCCGACCACGACCTCTGCCTCAGCGTCCTCGGCTCCTGTCTGCTCTCCCAGCTACGACTCCTCTGCCTGGCCTCGGCTCATCCTCTGCTCTCCCCTCATCGGCACCTCTGCACGATCGGCTGGCTCTACAGGCTACGGACTCTTCACTTCAGCTTCAGTGACCACAGTAAGCTCCTTCCCATTACTCCGGAAGGCGAGGGGATTGAACTGTATGGATCCGAGGGTTCTGGTGCTTCCCCTCGGTCCAGCGGCTGGGCTCGGCCTAACCCTTCCCCCTCGTCAAGGCCACAGAGACAGTGTGAAGGCATTCCGCCTTAAGAGAGAACTGTGCACTGATTTGACTCATTCCGCTCGGCTCCCTGTTTGCTGCAGTGATAATAAAAGTCATTACCAACTGTCCTTATTCTCCTGTGTATTGCTTTTGGGTCCAAACCACACCCGTTACAGTTTTCTATAATATTTACACTAACAGTATAGGAGCTGCTAATAGACATCTATTTAAACTGATAACACACAAACCTTATTAGTAGAAATAGGTTTACCTCTCCACTTGTCTAATTGAGTCTGTCATAAATAGCTCAGCCTCTGCAGGAGTTTAGATTTGTGCTTTTATTTTCATGGAGTAAAAAATATCCAGTCAGTCAAGAGCCTGTTTTATAATCCCAGCAGTTTCCAAATGATCATTTACGTCAAACTCCGAAAGCGTTTTTATCAGAATGTTTAAGTATCTAGAGCCAATGGGGGATAATGACTAGTCTATTAACCTTTCAGTTATCCACAGCTCTGTAAACAAACCCGAGGAATATTAATTAAAACAGACAACTAGAATTAATGTGGCTTTGATGATTCACCTCTCTAATATTCAGTCACACTGAAATGGGTTCTGTGTTACCTTGCACACATCTTGATGAGGTTTTTTGTTTTCTCATAATTTACACTATAGCGAAAGCCAGGGGAACTGAGTGTCAAGGTTTCTGCACGGAGTAAAACAATCAATGATCACATTTAGAAACACATCAGAAGAAACAACAGCTGGTAGATTCATCTGGTTCTTCTTACTCTCTCCACAGCTGCAGGCTGTTAAAGAACATGTTCCAATTTGACTTGTGGCTTGTGGTGGTGGTTTTTCATGTGGTAAAAACCCACCATTAGTCCAGAATCAGCAGCTAATGTCTGGAAGCGTTTAGAAAGCCACTTAATGCACGGTTAACTGAAGAGATGCTGCATTGTGTGAGACTCTGGGCATCTTTGAAGTATGTGACACCAGAGCTTGTTGCAATATTTTAAGCCTGTTAAACAATCCTTTGCTTTTATTTAACATGAAGGCTGCTTGTAGGTTAAAACTCAGTCATGGACATAAAAGGAATCCAATTCGTTGCATCAACCAGACCTCTACTTACTGCCATACTGTACTGGTTGTCTGGCATCATTAGCTTATTGAACATTTCAGTAGAGCTATCAGAGCCTATAGTTATGACCAGCAGGCACCATTCAATCTCTGTGGATATTGCCAGGGGCATGAGGTGAAAGGTCTTTCTGTTGGGGTCACTCCATCAGACAAATGTAGAATGTCAGGTTAAAAATCACAAACATACATCTTCATATTCATCCCAAACTGACATTTCCTTTAAAGGGACATTGTGTAACATTTTCTGTTGTTTAGTGGTCAAAATCGATGTCTGCATTTATATATGTGTTATCATTGGTGTATTTTGACCTCCTCTAATAATCTGACACATTCTTGTAAGCAAAGAATTTTAGATTTGTTTATACATACGATGGGTAAGCCGGTAGGGAAGCACAATGACGGTCTGCCATCTTGAAACTACAGCCACCGGCAAGGGACAAATAGCACCAACACGGAATAACTAGCCGTTTTCCCTGTGAGCCAGCGCAGAGTGATTGAGACGCCGGAGGAGAAGATCAGCGAGAGAGGCTTACTAACCCCAGCAAGTTTGAAAATCTGCACTACTGCAGCATAATGCAGGACCATGCATATGCAGCAGCAGCACAGGAGACGGTTTCACCATCGCCAAGAAAGCGAAAAAGGGAACTTAGAAGGCAGCGTGACCGGAGCATTCATAAAAAGACGATTAACATCAGGCTAGCTGAAGTTGCCAGCTTTCTCCTCGACAAGTAAGTCAACTGTACTGCCTAAATTAGCCTAAAGCTAACTTTTTTCATTCGGTTTTGTTAGACAGTGTTGCTCGTTACCATAGGCAGTATAACAGTAGATCCTGCTAACATACACCAGCCTCGTTGGTACAGAAGTGTATGTTTACATGGTTTCAGCAGCTTTCAAAGTCCATTCATTTCTGATAAATGGACACCTCGAAGGGCATTATCCTGCTTATACCATGGTCACTTATGAAAGAAATAAATATTAAATCAATTATTAATACGTTAATGTTGTTTTTTACCGTTAAAATCGTAAGTTTTTCACAAGAAGCGGCTGAGTGGACTATTTAATATCTCTCATTGTGATGCGTTGCCAAGGTAACCGGCTCTGGCCACAGAACCTGCAGCTCAGTTGGCTGTTATAGTCTTCTCTCTTTCTCTTCTGCTGCATCCCAGTCTTCAAAATTATCAAATTCACCAAATAGGTTAAAGGAAACTGTAAAATCACTCATGTTTTGTCTACTGTCTTGCCGTTGTGATAAATAAACTGTGAAATAACATATGTTAACGTATGTTCTGAGTTTCTGTTGCCACAGTTACAAACTAGCGTTTCAGCCAGCGCAATAATTTAGAACAATCTATTTGACCGGAACTTTTTTATAGGTGTCCTATAACACTTTTTAACGGACACCCTGCAGCCAATCAGAATCGAGTATTCACCCAGACCATGGTATAAAACCCGACTAATTAGTACATAGTTCAGAGAGCAATATTAGCACTTTGGTAACATTCATTTGTGTTTGTTATCAAATTGTAGCTACATTCTAGCTGCTACATGGTAACATTTTTTTTTTTTTTTGGCCTATACACACTCAGACTAATGATGCGATGCAGTTTGCAATATTTATGAAATGAACCTCTTCACCTGAGTGAACACTCCATGAAGTATCGGATTACATGGTTTCATCAGTGTTGTCGAGGCTTTTTGATACATGGCGACTACTGTTGTTGCAATACGTGTTTGAAAAAGTAAGGCACTAGAGTGCACTATTCGTTTGAATACGATATACGATTTCCATGTTAGATGGGAGTAATTCCTACACAATGTCCCTTTAAGAAATGTAATTATGTTTTTTTCTGGAGGAGCAGATAGCAATGCCTATTCTGACCACAAATTTCAATTTTGTTTTGGAATACTCTTTTGACTAAAATGCAATTTAGTTTTAGTCATAATTTTGTGATTTGAGTTGTTTTGGTTTTAGTCTAGTTCAGTGTGTGATTTGTATAAAACACATTTTCACCATTTCATGCTCAGAAGAAAACAAAAATAAAAATGAAAATCGGCATCTTTCACATGAGGCATCTGTGATTTGGAAGTGACTTGAATGAGTTTCTTGACTGCATCATGGAAGGCAAGTTCCAGCTTGTGGTTCAAGCAATGTATCATCACCAGGTCAGTGTTGGTTCTCTCTTGTATCAGGGAAGAGACCCCCCTGTATTTTCCCATCATGACATCTGTAGCAAATCCGAGCAGCTGAGCCTGCAGAATATCTTCAGTAATTCCCTGCTCATTGAGACACTGTAGCAGTGCGTTGCAGATTGCCTGCCTGGTTCCAGCTTCAACCTCAATCAGTTTGTAAAAAACTCACAGGCCTGATTTTGGAATGGGATGCAGATGTAAACAATGAGGCAGATTTTATTAGATGTCGTCGTGCTCTCATTAATCAGGATGCTGAACTTATCCGGGGACTTGACAACATATACAGCTAACTGTGCTTATGTTTTCTCTCCTGTGAACATTAGCATGTTTCAGCAGGCTGGGTGCAACATATTGCAGAGATTCCATTGAGCTGCTGAAGCTCAATCAGGGCTGGCTCGATTTTGAATGACCAGTCATTCTTGCAGATGGTGTATGCAGTGTGCAGCCTGCTCTCTGTTGTCTCTCATTGACTTTCGTCCACTGTGCTGTGCCATTGCCTCTTTGAATCACGTCTTCTGTTCTCTTTTTTACAATGTCCATGCATCTTAAATGAGACTGACACCTTCCATGTCTGCAGATGTTGTCATTTCATTTTTTCGCAGATTTAGCCATCATTCTGTTAATGAGCACTGGTTCGATATGTACCCTCTCATGTGTGAGGGGAACCAAAACGCGGACATCAAAACAAGCTAGGTACCCATCATCATTAATGGCAAGCCATTCACAGCACTATTTCCATCTTGTGAAGTGATCAGAGTGAACACAACCTCCAACCAGGCCAGGGTGGCTTTAACCTCAAAAAATGATGAAATGCTTTGTTGCCATTTCATTTTGCCACTGACTTTATCATATCATATCATATCATATCATATCATATCATATCATATCATATATCTACCAACAAACATCAACACGAGGTTAGTTATTATTGTCAGTTAACTTTACATTGGCAGGAACAAATTATGTAACTGATTTTTGTGTACCATTCTACGCATGAGGTGCAGTCATCATTGCCACTGTAACATAATATGAGAGTTCGATTCACTTGTGACTTACGACTTAATGTCTCTAAAATAGCCTGTATTTTTTATCAACTTGCACCACCTACTGGCAGGTATTTGAGAGGCATTTGATTTATTCAGTCTGACCAGAAGTGGGGATAAGACGGATCCCAACCAGGGATGAAAAGTGAATGGCCAGAGGGTGGATATCAAAAGCGGAGAGGGGCAAATCACTCCGTCCCCCCCAGCAATTCGCACCCAGTCTCTAGTTGAATCTTAATCAAGAAACATTGTCTTACCTTATGTTTCAAGTCACAGTTTTTGTCCTCGGTGTTTAATAAAGACAGTGGTCTTTCCCTAACATTGACTGTGCTGTGCTGTGAGTGCATAAACATCATCAGAAATATTAAGCATGGTTTTGTATTGCAAGAGAGGATAATGACCAAAAGAAATATGTAGCCAGTGAACATTTGCAGGTGTGCTCAGTCTCAACATTTTGTGACAGGGTAGATATATTCAGAAGAACACATCAAAAACAGACTATGACACTGTAGGTTTCTCTAGTGTCAGTTTTGCACAGGCAGGCCTCCACGATCAAGTTAGCAATAATAAATATGCAGTGTCTAAAGCAGAGTCTGCAATTTTTACTCTCAAAAGAGACATTTTTGGCCAAAAGAAAAAGAAAAAGTCAGTCTGAAGCTGCGACTGTTAAATCCTCTATTTTCCTCTGAGATTTTTTTTTTTTTTGCTTTTGTTTTTGTTTTGTTTTCATCCAAGAAGACTTAAGACACACACACACGCACGCACACACGCACACACAAAACACACACACACACACACACACACACACACACACACACACACACACACACACACACACACACACACACACACACACACACACACACACACACACACACACACACACACACACACACACACACACACACACACACACACACACACACACACACACACACGTACACACATATAATACATAATGTACATCATGTAACTTACGTACGTTGAAAAGAAGCCAGTTAAACCCCAGTTTGAAAGTTGTTTGACCAATCCATCCACCCCACCTCCACCTGACAACACATTAAAACAGCATCATATTTTGAAGCGTAGAGCTACTGACTAAGCTGCCTTTTTACGCATGTGGAGTGAGAATGGTTGGTGCATTATCAATATACATAATCATGTAATCATGTGGCCCGACTGCAATTCTCTAAAAAAAAAAAAAAGTACTTGCTGTTGTAAATTGTTGGTATATAAGTTCATTTTCTAGGAGAAAATATGGCTGGTCCTGGTTGTCATAATACAGATTAGCTGGCCTGATTACATGTCAGTTTGAACTGGTATTAAACTTATTAAAATGTTGATGTGTAGAAAATATCATTTGTTCCACTCCATTGTTTTTTCACGGTTCATGGTTCAGACAGCAAACAAAACTCATCATAACTGTAATGTCTCCACATATGATCTTAGGATGGTGTATCCAGTGATTATGTGTCCCAGTGGTGACCACTAAATGAATGGTAATGATAGGGGGTGTGGACAGTCTGCAGCTGCATGAGAGATACTGTAATGAATCACAATGAAGATCCAGACCTCTGAATCATTTATACTGATTGAACATTTTAGAGGTCTGTCGTCAAATTCTGTGTTAACAGGACTGCTGATGAACTGCTGCCACTTGTTCACTGACTTCTCATTTGCTACAATGTGCTGATTTGTCTGATTTCATTTATTTTAGCCAAAACCAGTCAACCAGTCTTTACTTTGTTGTACTATTATTTCATTATATAATGTAATGATGTCATCATCATGTTTGTAATCATATTTACTCATATGATTTGTGTGATTTGTAATGTGATTTAGTTTGAGAACATTTGGGAGTTTTCTTCTATCTGCCCTCTGAGATTGTGCCAAAGTGTGTGCTTTGTCCATGCAGTTATATTCTTCTGTCGTACTTCTAAAAGTACATTTAAAGATTAAGGGCTAAGATCGTAACATGATATGTAACTGAACTGATTTTTGTTTTGTTTTATTTACTTTTCCATTATACAGTATGACATTGCCTGCTGCCTCTCCTGTGTGTTGGTGTGCAAATACTTTAGCCAAGTGCTGACTGTGTCTTCATGTTTGGTGTTCACCTGCTGTTCACCTGGTTAAAGAGCAGCATGCAGGTTATATTTATTTTTTACTAAATCTATGCTTAACAATACCTGGAAATGAACATCTGTTGATGAAATTATTGCAGGATTTCGTATGTTCTACAACCACAATTCCAAGAAAGGAGAGACATTGTATAAAACATAAATAAAAACAGAATCCGATGATTTGCAAGTACTTTTTTGACTTGTATTGAATGCAATACAAAGACAACATATGTGAGGTTCAAACTGATAAACACATTCCCAAAAGTTTTGGGACGGGGCAACACTTCCACAGGTGAGCTAGTAGCAGGTGACAGTATCATGATTGGGTATTAAAGGGGCGTCCTCAAAAGGCTCAGTCGTTCACAAGTATAGATGTGGAGTAAGGTTCACCACTTTGTGAAAAACTGCATGGGCAAATGGTCCACCAGTTTAAGAACATTTCTCAACAAACAAAACTGCAAGAGAGGGGTTTCACTGTATACAGTCCATAATATTAAAAGATAAAACCCACATAATTGTATAAAGGATATGACATGGGCTCAGGAACACTTTGGAAAACTCATTAATGCTGAAAGGTACCTACAGCAATTGGAGCAACATGCTGCCATAACCGTAACCCTAACCCATCTATTTCTGTGGTGTCCCTGCTCATGACAGCAAGACAATGCCAAGACACATTCTGCACGTGTTACAACAGTATGACTTTGTAGTTAAAGGGTTCTGCTAAACACATCCCCATTTTTTGGAACATGTTGCAGGAATTAAATTCAGCATGAGTATGTATTTACAAGAAACAATACCTGTCATGGGTTTTTACTCATGTGTGGAAAACGAGGACTCAGTTAGCTGGCTGCGGCATTCAGTAGCCATTTATTCAACGAGCACACGTGAACAGCGCACACACAATAACAACTCGGCGCTCTCGTGACGTCACACTTGTGCGACTGCCGTTGCCTGTGAACGCCTTTCACGACAATACCGTATTCAATTTAATTTATAGGTTTTAAAATATTTGCAAATTGTTGCATTCAGTTTTTGTTTACACATTTTACACAGTGTCCTAACTTTCTAAGGTTCTACAAGACATAAGCTTTGCAGCAATGCTCTTAAAAATGAGGGGCACTCTAGAGGGCACTTTACCAAATTTTGTCCACTGGAAAAGTGCTTTATCACATTTTCACCACACTTGACCATGTTTTGTCTTCTTGGGGGGCACTTGAGAAGGCAGATTTTCTCCACTAGAAGGACATCCTAGAGGGCACTTTACAACGTTTTCTCTACTTGGACAGAACATGTTGTCTTGGACACTGGGCAACTCACGAGCATATTTTAAACATGTTAAACACATCCCCTGACAGACTGATATGGTTCTAATAGTGTCAACTTTTGTTGTATATTACATTATAAGTGCAGGACTGCATGCTGATATTATAAAGGAAAGTACTGCGCTATTGGTTTGCCTAAAGTGCAACAGAATGTCACTCTTATCTAGTCTGAGCTAACTGTAAAGGGGATCCTCAAGGTCACAAAATATTACATTCAAGTGAAAAGTGGAGAAGTTAGTCCTCCTCAAGACTGCTCATGACAGCATGTTTCCTCTGACTGCAGCAGTATTATGGAACATGACACTGCTGCCTCACATGTACTTGTCAAGTACCATGTGACGAAACATCACGTGGCCTCTCAGTAGTGATCCCAGACCTCCAGAGGTACTAGAACAGGGACTTGAGCCTGTTGATGCAGCCCTGAGTCTAATGCTGCAGTGCCTTGTTGCCGTCGTCCTGGAGAAGATTCAGGGTCGGAGGTCATCACATCATCATGTGAACACTGAACAACTTTTGATTGTATTATGCTTGCATACTGCATAGATACTCACACTCATTCACACAAGGTTACACCTTTATGTCAGTGTAGGGGTAGAAGTAACTAATCACAAATACTCAATTAATGTAAGTAGATTTTCAAGTCTGTACTTTTTCTGATACTTAAGTATTGAATACACTATGTAATCTACTTAGTTACTTTTAAAATCATAGTTGAGTGCTGAGTACAATTTGAATTAATATCCAAACCTTTCATCTGCATTTTAGTAGCCAATCAGGTGATCTGATCACAAACAGGCCAATGAGAACCAGGAGATACAAATGAAAAACAAAACGCTGCAGCAGCACAAGTTTGGAGTGAGGATGTTAAGGATTAATCATGAATCATTCATTCATTAATAGCAGTTAATAATTTAACCAATTAAAAATGTATTCATGGATCTTTACCAGAGCTGCAATGATTAATCAATTAACTATTAAAAACTATTTTGATAATTGACTAATAATTTTGATAATTTGTTTAATTGTCCAAATTCTCTGATTTCAGCTTCTCAAATGTGAATATTTTCTGTTTCTTTACTCCCCTCTGACAGTAAACTGAATATCTTTGTGTTTCGGGCAAAATAAGACATTTGAGGACATCAACTCAGGTTTTGGACCTCACCTCACCTCCCCGATATCACTGATGCTCCAAAGATGGGTACCAATGATGTACTGGCTGGTCTTAGTGTCCCACTTCCTGTACCGTCTGGCTTGAAGGTACTTATTTCTTCTGCGTGCACGACTGTGGGTGCAGAATTAATGAGCTTGTATTGCTTGTGCTCCTCAAAGTTATTCACCACATACAGTTCGTGCTGAATATGTCTTCTTAAAAGCTTATTCGACTTGTTCATGTAGTTTTAGGTTTATTGTAAATTATCCAAACTGGTGCCAAAAGCTTCAAAACATTAAAAGCAACTGTTGCATCCCAGCTCTCAGCAAATAACTTATTAATGATCACAGAAACAAGCACTTAAAAGCACCACTTCATTTTGGAATAATATTTCCATTTTCCATTACACTTAACAAGGGTGACTTTATAGGTCGCCAAACTCCATTATGTATTTGCTGGATTATGTATTCACTGCAAGCATACAAGCTCCTCTCAGATGTTTTTTTTTTTTTTTATCACTAATTGCAATCAGTTAAAATTAATGAAAGGAAAATACATCGCAATAAACAGATGTGAGTAAAATGCAGAATTAAAGTAGAGGGAGAATCTGTGTGATGATGAATACTTAAATCAGTGTCTGCAACCTGCAGTTTCAGAGCCTCATGAGGCTCTTTTGCCCCTTCCTTGGCTTTGACAAAAAGGTATATGGAAATGAATGAGTTCTTTTTGAACATTTTTATCTATCATTTCTGTAGACCTAAAGTGATTATTACATTCTCCCACCGTAAAAATAGCATAGCATAAATGCTGAATGATAAAAAATGTTTTAATATTTAATCAGCTGAAATGTGTGTCATAGCCTGACACCTTTTCACCACTGGCTAGTCTTGAGTCTCTCTTGACTAGCTATGGATGCCAAAACCGAAAAAAGAAAATTCTCAAAGGAAAATAGCAGACCCCTGACTTAAATGTTGTGTTAGCTGTCTTACGTGAGGCTTTAATTATCCACTAGACCAGGGGTCTGCAACCTTTAAGCTCAAAAGAGCCATTTTTGGCCAAAACAAGCAACAAATCTGTAAAACAGCAACAACTGTTTTCCTTTGAGAATTTTCCTCTTTCAGATTTGGCAAACATAGCTTGGACTCAAGACTCAAGGCAAATTTATTTTTACAGTTGGAGAATGTAACACTCACCTTAGGTCTATAGAAATGATAGATAAAAATAAAAAAGTTCATTCCCATAGGCTATACCTTTTTGTCAAAGCCACAGGGAGCCACTAGAAAGAGGCAAAGAAGCCACAGGTTGCAGACTCCAGCACCCAACCAAACAGAATTCATGTCACTCAACGCTGTTGCATTTTCCCTTCAGTCTAATTAAATTTATTATTATTATTATTATTATTATTATTATTATTATTATTATTATCTGTTCAGTATGTGTCCATCTACTGTAACTGTAGCCATCCTGTGCATGTGTGTGTGAGTGCGCTTGTGTGTGAAGATAATCTCCTTGGATTAATGTGCCCTCCATTCTTGAGGCAGCACATTGAAAGAAAGCCTTTGAAAAGTGGAGGTGTGGGGATGACAAAGCGGCAGGTGGGAGAAAAAGAATGAGAGATGAGAAAAGAAAGGAGCAGGTCCAAGAATAAAGGGAATAAAAATGGATTTTAACTGAGAAGGAGGTGTGTGTATGTGTGTGTGCAACAACTGAAGGGTCTCATTATCTTGGAGGAGAGGAACTTCAAAGGAGACATTTCACACAATACATTGCCCCAACTCAACACACACGCACTTACACACACAAAGTGTCTTACCAAACTGATCAAATGACATTCAACTGACTGTGCATGTTTGATTGATTGAATATTTCTGAACCTGAGAAGTTTTCTGCATTAATAGTTTCACATAGCTGCATAACCTCTCTTGAGGTCTGGCTCCACGCATTCTGCTAAGAAAAAGAAAAGGAGGGAAAAAACAATCCTTACTTATACTTATTTAACACTATTTAAACCAATCACAAACATCACAAACACCCCGAAGTTTCTAAAGTAGCCCAGAATGGATGAACCAAACACTGTCTCTAGATACAACATTTCATGAGTTTTGCAGCACCGTAGTTCCACCTATGCGACAAACCAATCAGAAAGTCAGCTCTCATCACCTTAAGAGGCAGGTGCACCAGGAACACAAGCTGTGGCAGCATAACAGTGGATTTACCAGGAGGAAACAAAGATGTGCGGAGCACAAGATAGCAAATGCGCCTGGCCACACCTTCGTTTTGCCTTCATTTTTAGACCTCCCACCCATGGCTGCACAGACCAGGTGCAAGTTCATTTGCTATCTTGCAAATGTGGCAAAAATGACAACTGGGCTGGTGAAAGATAGCAAAGCCACCTGTGCCACCAGTGCAATGTCTTTGTGCTGGGTGTAAGATAGGGCCCTTGGACTCACAATGTCCCAAGTCACATCAAAACACATTAAGTGACTTTTGCCTTTCAAACCTCTGCTGCTCTATTCTGCTGATCCATATCTTCAGTATGTTCAAAACACTTATCAGCAGAGCTAATTACATGACTTCCATACCATGCTGTCACCTCTTCATCAGAGGTGGGTAGAGTAGCCAAAAATTGTACTCAAGTAAGAGTATTGTTACTTAAGAATAATATTACTCAAGTAAAAGTAAAAAGTAGTCATCCAAATAATTACTTGAGTAAGAGTAAGAAAGTATTTAGTGATAAAACTACTCAAGTACTGAGTAACTGCTGAGTATCTTCTGATTTATTGTTTTAATAATCAGGGCATGAATGTAATCAAATAGACATAAATATAAAATAGCAATGTGCAAATTCAGATGTTGCCAAACAATATCCCTATAACTAAAACAATAATAAATGAAATCTTTACAAAATAGCATAAATTAAGGCAAATTCAGCCACAAGAAACAGTAATAAATCCTTTATTACCAATTTAGTAGTTTCAAAACATATTCTCTTTTCAAAACATTCTCTTCTGTCAGACTGTCATTCTTTTTCATAACATTTTTTTAAACCAGTGCCTTATAAACAGCACTTGAGCACTGTGTTCGAACTCTTCAAACATAATTTGGAATGAGTAAGCGAGAGACTAGGTGTTTGTTATGCTGAATGAAAATTAGTGTAACAGATAACAATTTAGCCATTTCAAAACATTCTCTTCATTCATATCATTCTTTTTCACAACATAAAGCTTTTGAAACCAATACTTGGGTAACAATATTGTATGTTAACCCTGCAAACTTTACTTGTAGTAACAAGTTATATATAGTAGAGAAGACTGAATGTGTTCTGCGAAATGAAATTCTGTGTTGTCTTCCTGTTTGTCATGAGAATGAGAGAAGTAGATGACAGACATTTTATTTCAATTGCACAGCATTCCCTTACCTGTCCTCCAAACAGCACAATAGGCTGAGTAGGCAAAGATTGCATAGAATAAGGCAGCCTGTACATTCAGAGGTCTCTGTGTCCATAAACAGTGTGTGTGTGTTTTACGAAAATTGGTGTTTTCGCATGTTCTGTCCACCCCCCAAAAAGAAATCACTCAGTAAAGTGACTGTTAAGCTTCAACAGTAGTTGACACTCAAGGTTCTTGCAGTGAAGCTGCGATCTTTTAGGAGTGAACAGGAGCCCTGCATGACTAAAAAGTCTCTCACAGGCTGCAGACGCTGGAAGACTTGTGTTGACTTTGAGCGACAATTTCTTGATTTGAGGAAAGGAATGCAATAGTGGATGGACATGAAAGGTACCTCTCCAGCTCTCCCGTTTGTGATTTTCCAGACTTCATGGACGCAAAGAAGTCATCTTCGTCAGATTGGCTGCTGTTTGTGCGGGCATCATCATCCAAGTCAGTGTCCAGGTGATTTTCGATGTAGCCAAGGCCTGTGGCAACATAAATTGTTTTCAAAAGAATTAGGTTTGCACATCCTTCTTACCCCTTCTTCTGTAAAGGTTTCCAAACTGCTGGTTTCTGGTATTAAAAGCTCTCTGAACTTGTAACTCTTGCCAACCTATTTTTTTCCACAGACACAGTATAAATCTAAATGACAATAACATAAATAAATTCATATATGTCAAGATCTACTGATTCACATTGAAATTGATACATAAATATATTTACCAGCTTTTAAGATGCTCTCTTCTGTGGTCCAGGATGTTCTGAACTTTGGTAGGAGTATAGCTGCAGCAATCAGCTCAGGTTCTTTCATGATCTCTCCAAAACGTTTTTGGATCCCATCCTGCAGGGCGTCAATAAGAGGTCCACACACCTTGCAAGTTGACTCCAGCTTCTTCAGCTTGTCCTGCAACTGGTGAAGTGTTGGCAGCAGGAAGCCCATGTGCACAGACGTTTCCCCTTGGAGGATGTTAAGGGCCATGGCAACAGGCTTCATTACAGCAGCGTACTCAGCCAAAAATCCCATTTCAGCTGGATTGCGCCTATAAGAGATTGATTATGAGCCCCCAAAAGAGTTGGATTTTGATGAGCTCAGTTGAATGTGAGCTTAGCGTGGGTTGCTGAGGTTGTTACGGACGTAGGTGCAATACGCCTGAGAAGACCGGTGGCCTAGGAGCTGGATGGTTTGATCTTCTGTCTGCGGTGGAGGCAGCGCCAATGGAAGGGATGGCTTGAATAATGTTCAGAAGAATGCCTGAAATGTGGAGGACTCTGTGTAGACGTTTCTGGAACCAGAATCAAGTGCCATTATTCCTGTTTCAGTGAAGAATAGTGGGTGTTGAGGTAATGTGTTGGTAGCGTACCTGGGGTTAATGTATTTGTCAGCAGCTCGTATGGGCTGTGATAGGCGTTGAGGCGAAAAATGTAGAAGGGGAAATTCCCAGTTGATCTGCTTGCTTCTTATATGTGAGAGTCGGAGGTATGAATGGTTGTGTCTGACATACGGGGATGACGAGAAGGGGCGTAAACGGATGGAGTGGAGGCAAATTCTGAGCATCTCTAGAACCTGAAGAAGCCAGTGAGAATGTGGATTTGAGGGTTACGTCGACCATCTGGGACATGTAGCCCGAACGTAAGGTGTGGATGCAGAGGCTGAGAGGTCAGAAGTGAGTGGTAAGCGTAGTTGAAAGTGCGGGTTCCTGCATGCGCAAGCCTTTGACTAGCATGGAATGTGTGAATGAGAGGTGGCAGGAAAAGGTGAGTTTCTTCTCTAGTTTAGAGAAGAAGTTCATTTCTGCCAAATAGGTCTGGATAGTGGATCCCTGGATGGGTAAGATGGAACGAGTGTGGGTGATGAAGTTGCAGATGGACGTGATGTCAAGAGAGGGAAATGACATCTGGTAGGTGGTGTGATATGCTTTGAAACAGTTTCAGCCAGTTAGATAGGCGGAGAGAGTGCTTGGATCGAGACTGTTAAGTATGGCCTCTTGTGAAGCGCTTGTAAGGTTTCTTAGCTGAGGAGCTAGTTGAATATTGTGGCTGAAAATGGTGGGATTGATGCGGGATGAAGATCTGAGTCTGGAGCCAAGTGTCTTAATTTCTGGAATGTATGGGTTAGCCAGGTATAAGTATGCTTGTCAGGTGATTAGAGGTGTGGTTGAGGCATGACCCTGCTCCTGAACCTAAGTTAACTAATTAACTTCATTTCATCTTCTGACGCATGATCAAGGATGGAGTCTCTCTCCTCCTGTCCATCAGCAACTTCGTCCTCTTTCTCGTCCACGCTGTATAATCGAAAGACCTTCAGGAAGTTTGAGCCACTGTCTGTTGTTGTCCTGGTCACTTTTTCCCGGATGTGGTACTCAAAATGTATTTCCTCTAATGCTGCAGCAAGGACATCAAATGTGTGTGAGCCTTTGACACGTCTACAAGCCAATGCAGCGGACTGCCTCTCTAGAGAAGTGGGGTCTATCCAGTGACAGGTGACACCTAAGTAACTACGCTGTCTGGCAGACCAGCAGTCTGTCTGGTAGCAACATGGTTCACCATGCTCAACTTTTTGATGATTATGCTCTTCATGTTCTGTGCAGCTTCCTGTATTCTACAGCACGTTTTCCTTGTCATTACTGTACACTGAGGTTGCAAGGTTTCTATCATAGTCTTGAAGGATGGTATCTCAACCAAAGAAAATGGTTGGCTGGCTTCACATACAAAATTTAGCACAAGCTTGTCAAGTGTTGCCTGTGTTAGCTGCTGTGGTGGGACAGCGAGGGAATCGGTGATCTTCACATTCTTCAGAGGAGGTTCATCAGAAGAGGGGGATTTTCGCTTTCTGTGAGACTCTATTAAGTCAACGTAAATCGACAGTTTGTTGGGGTGAACCCTCTGTGGACAGAAAAAAATATAAATTAAGCTTACAGGGGATCTATCCATTAAATACATTCATCATCAGATCAAATTCAAACAGAAACTTTATATATGGGAAATGCATGAAACATAATGCATCATAGCACCGTTATATTGTGTCTCATGATGCACTACCCCCACTGGTATAAACAGGGCTCCAGAGTGATTCCATTTAGGAGCCTTTTCCTACAGTTTTTGGTGATTGTGATTCTAAAATGTACATAGGATCACCAGTGCTAGTTGCAAATATGCACAATTTTTATAATCATTGTAGGCTATATCATATTAATTTCTAAACTGTTCATGTGGAGGCAGATATTTACTGTAATTGTGTGTATGTGTGTTATTTCTGTTTAACTTTTTAAGGTGAGTTGGCCTGGATGTACTTGAATGTATCTTCTCATTTTGTAAAACATTTGACAGTTACTTACGACGTTATAACAGGGCTAATGTTAGCCTATCCACAGACAAAACTCATCTACAACTTAACGCAATGTGTTTTCTCAAGTTCGAAATGGAGTTCTTGTAGGCTGAAATGTCTACATGTTTGGGTAGACACAGATGACAGCGCATGATATAGCTGTTCTTTTTTGTAGTCTGTAAAGTAAACATGGTTTTCATGTAAGGCCACGGGAGCAAGTAGCATTTATCCAAAAAGTTACTTAAGTAAATGTAACGGAGTACATGTAACGCATTACTACCCACCTCTGCTCTTCATAGCCCCAAGTTTTACTGAGGTATTGAAGTACTATACTGAGGGTATTTATGGGAAGCTGCTGATTTTCAATAGAAGGTTTTTGGTATATTTGGGCCATACTATGAGGCATTGTGTTCAAGTCATCTCTATTTCTTCAGTCTTGCTCAGATTTTTCCTTTCATACATTGGCTTTGCTGCAATTTGCTGACCCTTTATCTTTCTAGGGATCATCAAAGTTCCATCTTGGACAATGATGAAAGGACTGAAAGAAAAAGGAGACCCTTTTCTGTAAAGGATCCAGAGGGGCAGCACTCTGTGCCGTGCTTCTGTCCATCAGAATGTGGAGGATGGTGTTGCAGAGATATCAGAAATATTCAGGATCTTTGTTTCACTACTTGTAGCCAAATGATCTTTTTGAAATGGACTTGATTAAATGTATTTATTCAGGTATGGCTGCAGTCAGTGTTGTTGCTTTGATAAGCAATGGAATCTGAAAATTTGGAGCTATCAGTTCAAAATTACAAAACATTATTGCTACTGTTATTTTGATTCAAACACAGATGCATCTATGGAATTACTGCCAGTATCAAAGACATAATATGAAAAAGAAAAAAATCTAAGTAAGTAAACACAACACTGTCTCATTTCACCAATGGATTCTGACTCAGATTGTTGAGGAAGTCAGTAAATGGGACATGTAATGGACTTTCAGAGTGAATGCTGTGAGCAGCAGAAGGAACTCAAACTTTGAACTCAAACTCATGGTATTGCTGAATAATGTTCCACCATGCAGGGAGCTTAATATTAAAGAAATGACCTCAAAGTCAATATACAATTTAGAAAATCATGAAACAGGTAGTTCTATTCATGAAGCTTTTCTATTCCTTACCCTGAAACTGTTTTTGTTTTGTGTGTGCAGTTTCTACAAGTGCAATGAAGTTACAATAATTATCTCAAAAGGGCATGAAACCAGCTGCTGTCCTTCAGGTCACGTTTGACTGTGGACTTTGTCATACCAAAGAGAGACAGGAGCTTTACCGAGGGGTTGTGACATGCATCTTCCAATTTGTATTTCAGCTCCTTTCTTGCCACAGTTGAACAATTAAGGCAATTATTTGACTTTGACACAGTGGATCTGTTTAAAGCTGCACCCCTGCAGTTGGCTAAGCCATTCAAATAGCTAACGATGGAAAAGCATGTATAATTAATGCTGTTTGACAAATAATTTGTAGCACATAATCCACATAATTCTCACAAAATTAATTGCTTATAAAACATGATTGCATTATGTGCACTTCATAAAATTTGAAAATGTCTCTTGTGTTGTTACTGTCTGTGATTTTAGAGCTCACAAGCCCCATTCATGATGCAGTGCATGATTTAACCAGTTTTTCATTAAATGGGAACTATATCCAGCACTGAAGTAGGAATACTCTGAGGGCTGTCAAGTACATGTCATTTAGAACAGAAGGACATGGTAATTGTAGATCTCTGAGAATGAGAGGAGCCTGTCTTCTTCATGCATATTCAACAGCTTAAAGAGGGTGTGTGTGTGTGTGTGTTTGTGTGTGTGTGTGTGAGTCAGAGGAGCCATATTGTATAAACATACTGTGTATATTAGAGGTGGGAGTCTTTGGGAGTCAATTTGA